>BQKZ01000109.1:154346-182287 GCA_036244855.1 Temnopleurus reevesii | reverse complement strand
GAGTCTTCTCGCTAAGTGACATATCGTTGTGCTGGAGTTTGTTTGTTGCCAGATTAAAGGTGTTTTTGTTCGTAATTCCTGTCTGATTTCTTATTATTCCTGTTTGTACACTGGATCCCGTTACACTGTGATATATTTGTTTGTATTTAATTATTTATTATCCTCTGAATTTTGGAAAAGAAGACCCGTTTCTTTTTCAAACTGAATTAGCCAACAAGATTTTGTATTAATGGGACTGGACTCTAGCTCTGGAGTATTGTGTGAGTTCAACTAGAAACAGGTAGCAGTAACTATAGTATTGGCAGTAAATTCTACATTTCTCTGCCTATTCAGTGACGTCAATTGTGGCTTTCCACATGCCACAATTTTTACATGGCATTTTTTTTTAGGTTGCAATGTGAGAATTTTACTTTTCGTCGATTCTAATCTAACTTTAGAAATTTTGATTTGTGCAACTTGAGTTGCAGGGCTGCCAAGTCTCCTGGATTCCGCAGGAGACTCCTGGAAATGGGCCACAATAAATGCATGTTTTTGAGCAATCTCCTGGATTATGGAAACATTGATGCCATTAGGTTGTGTGCATTTTATAGACATCTAGTGGATTTCTTCCACAATCTCCCTGATTGTTGCTGTTAAATGTTGGTAGCTCTGAACTTGATTAACTTGGCCAGATCTGGGCCGCCTATAAATAAAGATGAAAGCTTTCCAATTGATTGTATGATTGATATCTATTGTATATGGGAAATCATCATGTACTTAAATTTGCGAGGTGCTAATGAGAAAGTGCACTTTTGTATCCAGCCGAGAGTTGCGCCTCTTTCTCTAAAAGGGAATTACAGTACCCAGACAATATATAATGTACTTAAATGAAGAAAAATCAGATGAACAAACTGTAAAAATTTGATCAAAATTGGATAATCCGTTCAAAGTTATAAATTTTCAAAGTTATCATTTCCACCTGTGCTGGGCATCCTTGAATTGGCATGCATATAGCTAATTAGCATAATCTGTGATGTCGTACATGGAGAACTCCTCATTCACTTTGTATATATATATAAGTTTATTGATAATGGATCACTATCATATATTTTAAATGAGGAATCAACCCCGTTCTTTCTGGAATGCTTGCAGAATTGATATGGCTATAATATCTTTAACAGAAGAAACAAAATTTTGTCTACGTTTCTGGAAAAAGAGGAAAATCTGAAATTTTGTGTTGTCATTTTTGGCTTGAAATGGGCTTAGCTATTGGAAAGCAGGAAATAATTGTGCAATTAATATATGCATTTTGCAAATGTTCTTATATTAATGATACATAAATAAATATCACTGTTTCAATTTTTTTCTCCAGAATCCAGCTAAATTGAATGACATAGAAGGTGCAGATGACTGTCTGAAGTACTGATGAGCAAGATGGAAAGGACAGAAGTACTCAAGGTCTTCTTTCCTCAATGTTTGTTGAATGAGAAAAGTGGGATATGCCTTGGAACTTCAGATCCATCGATACAGTCCATATGCATTCTTGCCATTGTACACCCTTCAAGAGATTACCCCATTTCTTTGAAAGATCGACCTGTGTGCCTGCCCTTGGACACCTTTGTTATTGGCACATTCAAAAACCAGTTTGATGGTTCTGGAGAGTGGACAGAATTGGGTGTTTTCAGTGAAGACTCTTTCATTAAATTGGAGCAAAGACACCATAATGAGATCCCAGCATGCAAAATTGTTCAGTTACCATGGAAATCAAAACCTGATGTCTGTAATGCGAGCACGCTTCTCATTTTATTTGACGAACTTCGGATTCTGAACACACAGTATGCATGTGTGAACAGTGACAAGGAGACCGATGCCTGTACGCCTCATTTGTCAACGCTTCAGAAACACAAACCACCCAACCGATGCGAAGCAGTAGACTTCTTATTCTCATCAGTCCACCAATTTTCCAAGACATCACATATACTCCTTGCATTCAAAAGCATGCCTGCTACGTGCATAAGGACTAATGCTGCAACCAAATTATCCTGTTCAATCAGAGGAATAGGTGGATTCTTTTTCGTCTTGCCAATGATCATCTTAAGATGTCTATTTGACTGCTTAGACACTGTCAGGAAAGTAAGGTAAATATGAATGCATGCGTAAGATTTGATCATCATAATGCTATTCATGTTCATTAGGGTCATGGTAATTGTCGTGACTTTTCTTCTGCATCCTTTAATTTTCAGGATTCAGCTGTTATGGGTAGACAACCAATATATTGGTTAGTTATATCCGCATAAATTTGAGAAAAGTGAAATTTTTAATCCATGAGTTTATACAAATATGCCATCACTGTCAAGAGGTGTATCAAGTTTAACAAAGAATTTTCCTCAGACATTGATACATGTACATGTGTTTTCAGTGAACAAAGAAAAAGTAAGATGAATGAACTGAAAATTAGAGCAAAATCGGATCCTATGAAACAGTGAGAGGCAAGCTCAAACATCAATGCGAATGTGTTGATTATCTTATCTAACTTCTGAATCATAACATCGTGTGACATCCTTGAAAATACATTGATCTACCTCAAGTATAAATCATCTTGTATTTGCAATTGCATAGAATATTTCAGAATGCTTGGCTGCACAGAGTCTTCACATTCCCTACAACTGGTGCTCAACTTGCCAACAAGACGCAGAAGTTCTGTCAATCTATGAAGGAGAATGATGAGAAGCAGGCACCAGAGGGAGAACTCAGCTCTAATCAGTTTATTAGGTGAGTTTCAAAATCGCATGTTGTGATTATTGTGTTTGACAAATAATAACTCTTAAAGTAATCTTCATGTAAGAAGGGGCATGCGTTCTACAAGCCTCGCATTTTCGGCATGCCCCTCCATCTCTCTATCACCTGCTTTTCAAACATTATGTTTCATAGATTTGTCTATGTAAATATTTTTGCTTCTCTTGCAAAATGATTATAATTTGTTGTTCAAATTGTGAAAATGATATTGAAATGGAAAATAAATAAATCAAATCAAATCAATAAGAGAAATTTGCATTAATTTTTGGCTCAAAGAGTAACAAGGTATTATTTTAATATTATTCATTATCATGGGAACTGGCTATAATGCTGTAGTAACATAGAATCCCTGACTGATTATGAGCCAACACGACTCTTTGTTCTGAGGCAATTTAACTGTAAATTGAGTCATGTTCAAACGTGTTGCTTCCGGACTTCTATATGACTGGGGCTTAAATGATATCAGGCAAAGAGGATTTTAACGTTCAAGCTGATGGAATTTAAAAGGAGAAATGAATATTTTCCTGACTGAAATGGGAATTTTGTCAGTATTATATTGGATGATTCCAGGATTGATTACTTTTTAATTTCTTATCTAGGATGGGAAATTCCTTTTCAACTCAGATTGTTGATCTCCTTCTTGGTCTAATGGTCTTATCTTGGATGTATGCCAGCGACATTCCAGACCTGTTTGCAGACATTGTCAAGGATTGGGCTGATGTAAGTTGCTCTTAGATAGAATGAAGATATCATTGATTTTCTCTTGCTTTGTCTTTACAACTTAAAAGGAAGGAAGCACTATCACTTTTTACATGTATACATCCCATTGATTTATCTTGAAGGGCATTTCTATAAAGTTGCGATTGATTGCAAAATGCATTTGATTGGCAAGTACCGATAAAATCATTGCTTTATACGTGTCTTATCAAAATCGTAGACAGTGCATGAATGACAATCCATGTCCGAGTTTACAAATGATTTGCAACTGATTACAATCAGTTGCAACTATTTAGCAGCACCCCCTCAGTGCGATGAGATTTTTTCCTCTATTTTCAAGAGATTGGAGGGCAAATGTATGGAAAATTAGAGAGAGATTAGAATCCTGGTTTGTGAATAAACCAGAAAGTTTTTCCTGATTTCCTGGGATCCTTTGAGACATTGGCTTATGAAAATTAGCAGGTTTTACCAAAATTCTATTTTTCACTTTTAGTCATGTAACATTTTACATAAATTTTTCTTGAAGTAAAATTCACTTCATCTACATATTATATGTGTTGATACAAGTACAGTGAAACCTCTTTATAACGAGGTCCTTGGGACCATGAAAATTACCTTGTTATATCAGGTTCCTCATTATATCAAAGTAAAAAACAAAGAACTATAAAGAGTAATAACACCACCTTGTTATAACAGGTATCTTGCTATATCCGACCTCTTTATAACGAGGTTCCTCTGTATAAGATTGTTATATTTGTTTTTACAGCAAACAGGTATAGGACTCCAGCAGCTCTTACACTGGTTAATGGGTGCACCTGCTGGTCTGAAACTCAACACATTCCTCGCCCATTTCTTAGGAAATTTCTTCCTCTATCATGTCTACCTCTGGATCGGTAAGAATCTAGGGCTGCATGATATAGTGAAACCTCTTTATAACAAGGTCCTTGGGACCATGAAAGTTACCTTGTTCTATCAGGTTCCTCACAACATCAGGGTAAAAAAACGAGGAACTATAAAGAGCTGGGAACTATAAAGAGCTCAGACCAATAAAATCACCTTGTTATAACAGGTATCTCGCTATATCCGACCTCTTTATAACGAGGTTCCACTGTATTATGATATTGAAATACCGTGATATTGAAATGGTAATTGATACAGTGGAACCTCGTTATAAAGAGGTCGGATACAGCAAGATACCTGTTATAACAAGGTGATTTTATTGGTCCCAACTCTTTATAGTTCTTTGATTTTTTCCCCTGATATAGTGAGGACCCTTATATAACAAGGTAATTTTCATGGTCCCAAAGACCTCGTTATAAAGAGGTTTCACTGGAATTGGTATTTGATATCACGTATTTGTCATTATTTAATATTTATCCTTCACACAATACTGAAAACTTATGGATATTTTTGTTTGTGCATGTTTCAGAAATAATTGATGCACTGAATAATGAAAAATATTACAATCGAATATTATGATGCACTTTGATAAACATGAAGTTGTATCACTAATGCAGCTATCATGAAACTATATTGTTTTGTTCCCTTAAATAATTGAATCTAAGATGAATTGATAGTAACGTTACATTGAAATCGTTGTATCAGCGATATCAAAACTGCTGAAAATCAAATAACAGAGAATGTAATATTATGCATTACTAAAAACAGCAATGCCATTGCCAGCACACAGATGGTCGCTATTGGCAGGTTGCTGTTATATTCAATTTGTTCGATTCAAGATAAGACTTATTTTATCCTTCAACAAAAAAAACAAAAAAATTTGTACAAACTATCAATTAAACAAGCAGAGCTTTT
This sequence comes from Temnopleurus reevesii, assembly GCA_036244855.1. NCBI lineage: Eukaryota > Metazoa > Echinodermata > Echinoidea > Temnopleuroida > Temnopleuridae > Temnopleurus > Temnopleurus reevesii. Next base: position 176,980 of record BQKZ01000109.1, on the reverse strand, counting down.
GTTGGATGCGCCTATAGATATATGTGAAACAGGTTTTACTGTAATTAGAGCCTTAAACCAACAGTGTGGTGTAGAATCGTTCTATCAGTCAGGTTTTCCTAGTAATCCAATTGATGCTCTCTATTAGATTTAAACTCTTTGAGACTTGTTGACCAACATCAAACAAAAGTGAACATAGTTGTGCAGCATTATGAGAATAAAGGGTAAGTGGGTAGGTCCTTTTCAGGACCTCTCACATTTCCAAGAAAGATAACTCGTTGTAATTGAGAGTGGGTAGGTACTTTTCAGGACCACTCATATTTCCAAGAAAGATAAGTCGTTGTAACGTGAAGCATTATTCTCATCATTCTTCCACGAGTGAAACCTTCAAACAATATTTGTGCAGCATTTTTGTGTCCTACATTTGCCAATGAATGATGATAGATGCCAAGTCTCTTTTGTTGTATCTTGTAGGATATCTGAGTGTGTTGCTACCCATCATGTCTACACTACTCTGGTGTATAGCAGGGGCAGGGATCATGGGGCTCTCTGTTCAGCTAGCTCTTGCTTCAGACCTCCTCTCACTTCTTACCTTCCATATCTACTGCTTTTATGTCTATGCTGCCAGGTAATCTAATAGAGTTTTGTGTCTATCTTCTTAATATTTTGTAAGAGCACTATAGAAATATTTTTCAGTCCAAGTTACATAAGGGTAAGGGGAGGGGGCAAAAAATAAAGAGGAAAGAGAAAGTTAATTGAGTGATATTTTTCTAAAACTTTGATAACCAGAAATCATTTGCCCAAACTTAGTTTTTCCCTAATATTTACAGGCTACTGTAAAGTTAGTCTGTTTGATATCCTCGATTGTGGAGCCATAGGAGTAAAAGGTCAAAATACACCAAAATAGTTCCCCTCTGCTTGGCATTGCCCATGAGGAAAGTATTTTATGACAGTGTTGCTTCCTTTCAGAATATTAGGGGGTGTTGCTCAAAAGTTGTTATTGATCGCAAGTTGCAGTTGATCGAAACGCGCCAATCAAAATCACTGTTCATGCACATCTTGTTAAATGCACATATCGTGCGCGAATGAAAATGCATGTTACAAGTGTAAAGTTGCAGTTGATCTGCAGTTGATTTTGAGCAACACCCCCTTAGGGTCTTTAAAATATCGGGTGCCCTCTCCTTAATTCACTGATGTAAAACTGTAGCACACCTTTTTATGATCCAATCCGTACATTCCACTGTTACATTGTCACAGTATCCACAGCTCCAAGTATCTGTGTTGCTCTCCCCATTATGGCTATTCAAAGCTTTAAAGGTAGAATAGTTCTTTTGCAGCCTAAAATTTGACTTTCCAAGATTGATGTGTTATGTTGAAGAGTACTAAATGTTAGAACTTATCACCAATCAATTAAGCCCAAAGATAGATCATGATAGGCGCATTTATAGTTATTTCAATAATAATTCTTCTATTCGGGCACCGAAACAATTCACCGTACGTTCAAAATTCAAAACAGCCGTTAACCCCTCGTTGACCAATAGCGCAAGCGTCTCTCTCAGTGCGTATTCCGCATGGTGTAGCAGTGTATTGAAGTGCGCACTGTATGTGCTCTTATGTTTTTTTTTGTGTGTGTGTGATACCGGAAATTGTCCGGAATACGCTATGAGTATCGCGATACCGTTGATTTCAAGATGAATTATGATAGAATAGATTTTTATTTGAATTAAATATTCTGGGCTACATTCGACTACATTCTGGACTACATATTATTAAATATTCTGGACTACATTCGACCCAAATACTTCATAGAGGTTATAATTTTGGCATATCTGAGGCACACAACAAGTTGTAAGCATAACCGTAATGTGTGCAAATGTAGTTTTCTACCTTTAAATCACTTTTATGATGAAGGTTACCCTTTTTAGTATCCTTTCTGTAAGGTGACCCGACAGTTGCTCCGGGGACAATTGCTCTGGTTCATTTTTCTGGCTAGGAGTAGGGTTAGGGTTAGGGTTATGATAGGTTTTATGATTCAGAATGATGTCAAGATTAGGATTAGGGTTAGGGTTAGGTTTGGGATTAGGCTTGACATTAGGCTTACTGTGTCATTTTTTTTGCCGGAGCAATTGTCGCCGGAGCATTTGTCATGGAACCTCCTGTAAATTCTACTGTTTGTTCCTCTCAGGATTTACAGTCTGCAAGTGTCTGGGTTGCTCTCTCTTGCTCGTCTCTTCCAAGGCAAGAAATGGAATGTCCTTCGACAGAGAGTGGACTCTTGTTCCTACGACGTTGATCAGCTCTTTATGGGAACGCTACTCTTCACCATGCTTTTCTTCATGTTGCCAACCACAGCTCTGTTTTATGTTGTCTTCACAGCGGTAAGATATTTTTGTAAGATGGATGTTAGAATTTTTTGCGATTTAGAGGGACAGTTGAGATCAGCCATATTTTTAATGCTGTTTTTCCCTAATATTTATTTACAAATATGATATTGTCTACACATCCCTAGTCTCTTTCTCGTGACACATGGGCCTAGGACTAAACCATAGACCCGGGCTATTCAAGAGTTAAAGCCCAAGTACAGTTTTGGTAAAAGCGAATATTTTCATCACCAGATTTTGTTTTCTTATCTATATGAAATGAAATATAGTATCATAAACATATTGCACAAAAGATTGTGCGAACAATGAAGGAGTTTTGGAAAAGCTATAACCTAAAATGTGCAAATTCTTATAGCGTGGTGCTTCACCACGCTATTTCAATTCTTTCTTGATAAAGAACAACTTCTCATGCTCAGAATTGGATGCAAATTTAAGAATTTAATTGTTGTGTATATCTCTCTATCACCCTATTGTCAAATCCTGGAAATATGCTCGATAACGAGCAAAATAATACTATAATCAAGAGAAGGCGCTAAATATGATTTAACGGTCAAATTCAAATTTTCAAAAGAATCAGTTCGTAAAAAAATATGCTATGGTCTAAAAATGTGTATAGAAATTACATGTCATGATAAACATCCCCAAAATTCACATTTCTTCATCTTCACCAAAACTGTACTTGGGCTTTAAACCAATGGTCTAAATGACAATGACTTAGTCTTGTGTCAAGATAAACTTGGATATTGGAATATGGGCCATGATGCTTTAGACAATGACAGCAAAATGATTACTTGTTTACCTCATGTTCATTTTCAAATTGTAATAATTCATTTTGTTGTAGAGAAATATAACAAAATTAATATTATTCAGCATGAAGTAATATGCTTGTTGAAAGAATAACAAAAAAAAATGACCTTGACTGATAAAAGATAAAACTGACCAAGCTGATATTCGAAGTATTTGCCTTTTATGATATTGCAAGGTAAAGTGGCTTACTTATCTTTACTCTGCTTAATTGTCTAAGGGAGATGGATGGGTTGCTGATAATCCAAGATGAAGATTTGTTTGTATTCGCCCAGACCCAACCCAGCCTTACTCTCTCAGTAATCAAGGTCCCCCATATCATTCTTATCAAAGTTTATTATTTTTCCTTTAGCTTCGTCTGTTGATTCTGCTCATCCAAAGCCTACTCACTGTCACAAGAGAACTTCTCCACTCTTTTCCCTGGTTCTCTCTCCTGCTCTGGCTAACAAGATCCGACATGCTCAACCAGGGTGTCCAGTTTCAGATGNACCACCTGTAATGTTTGCACTTGCCTCTATACAGGCATATCTGTACTCAAAAGGGGTTTACTCATAAATGTGTGCAAGTTGGTCCTTAATTTTCTGCTCAAATGATTAAATCTAATGTTCATATTAATATCAGTTTCCTTGTACTTAAGAGAGCTGCCTCAATTTTCAGAAAGATCTAGCGTGATCGATCTCTCTCACAATGATTTGATCCTCAACATTGCTTTAATCACATGCCTGATGATGGAATGAGGATCATTGTGTGAGATCTCGCAAAATCTTTCCAAGAGATCAAACTAAATTGTCTTTTCCAGGGTTTCATTGATAGTCTGAGCACTACAACTTGCTGTTTAAGCAGTGAATTGGAGCAAATGTCACTCAAAAATGTCAGTAAAACTCTTCTGACTCCACCAATGAATGTGTTCAGGTTAATACAAATATGAAAAGTGGTCTTAAACTTTTGCAAATGACTGTATAGCCTATGCCTTTTCACCCGAGGTACCTATTGTGGCTTTGATACACCAATGAAGAGAGATATGTGTTCATTGCCTGACGAAAGCTACAAGTTAATAGCATTTGAAACTTTGAGAGGCATGATCTCATTATTCTCAGTCATTCTTCACCACAATTCAAGAACATTAACCCTTTGGCCCTTATTCTGATATCAGGTTTAACTTAAACTTGAGTCTAAATCTGTGGTTTAAGTATGGGTACCCCAAAGTGTCAAAATTTTATTCAGACTGTATAATTCTTATCTTAAGTGCTCTCTTTTACCATGCTCTGATAATGTAGAAAACTATTTAAGTCTATTCCAAGACATTTTTTAATACTTTGAGTGCCAAATTTGCTGGTAATTTAAACACAGACTGTTATAGATTCAAGCCTCTTTTGGCTTCCCATACTTAAACCACAGACTTAAACTCTAAACCTGACATCAGAATACAGGCCTTTGAGTTCTGAAACCTAATGGTCTCTGTAGAAATTCTTTAAGAATTCTGAATTTTAATGAAAACTTGATATTCAGATTTTACAATTACCCAACCATCATTTCAAATTCTAAAGTTCTCATAACTGCAGAGGTACTAAACTCCTAGGCCCGTATTCTGATGTCAGGTTTAACTTAAACTAGAGTTTAAATCTGTGGTGTAAGTATGGTAAGCCCAAAGTGTAAAAACTCTATTTAAACAGTATAATTTTTATGTTAACTGCTCTCTTTTCCCATGCTCTAATATTGTAGAAAACTATTTAAGTTGTTATTCCAAGACAGTTTGTAATACTATGAGTGCGAAATACCATGGTAAATTAAACACCGGCTGTTATAGATTCAAGACTCTTTTGGCTTACCATACTTAATCCACAGATGTAAACTCTGGTTTAAGGTAAACCTGACATCAGAATACGGGCCCTAGAATACCATGAGCATAAAATTTAAGAGAAAGCATATTAGCAATATGTCAATAAACATATTCTTTCACTCATAGAAAATTATTTGGTTTAACTGTTTTGTGAATCGCACCAAAATTTCTAATCTTGTGCATTTTGCAGAAGGTTCCATCTCTGGAACTGACCAATTTTTGATCCATGCTAGTTTATTCAGGTTTAATTTCAAAGACTAGACGTCAAAAACCTTTGTTAAGTTTGAAGATTAAAAAGATGGCTGTCTCTTTCTAAAGAGTGATTTAACAAATTTTATTTATTACTTCAATTCTCTGTTTTCAAGTGGCATTTATATCAATTGCCGATATTGAAGATGATACTGCTCGATATTAAATGCTATATAAATGAAGCATTCTTATTTTTAAAGATTATATGCATTATATAACACAGGAAGGAGAAAAGACTTGTTGTAGTCAAGTAGTCTCAAGTTTCTTATTTTCAAGTACCATTCAGAACAGAAATGAACAGGAAATGACACTTCCTAACATTAAATGCAATAAATTTAAGATTCCCATCTCCAAAGATGAAAGAGACCTCGTTGAGTTAAACTGTCTCAAGTATTGAATAGAGTATGGTAAGATACAAAAGCTGGATTTCCACCTTGCACTTTGAAGATGTTTTTACTGAGAAGCTATTAGTTGAAGCACCAGATATTTTTCATATCATCTAAAATATCTCTCAGCAATATTGTCATAACTTTTCAAGTAGAATCATTCTACATATCCTCTTATGTGTGCGCATTTATCTTCAAAGCTCCAGTCTTGTAAGCTTTTTTAAAACAAAAAAAGAACAATTTTCTGTCTATTTTATACTTTACTATTATTATTACTATTATCGAATAAGCAATTTCAGCAGTTCTCCTTATTTATTTTATCATGTTTGATACGTAGTGAATATGTGCCTGTTGCAATTACTATAATTGATGTTAATTCCTGGGTTGTGTTTCATAAAGCTTTGCTTAGATCTGTGCACGACTCTACAAATGACTGATAAACCTTCCTCATGTGTAATTCAGCAACAGGTACAGTGAAACCTCTTCATAACGAGGCCCTTGGGACCATGAAAATTTCCTCGTTATATCAGGTTCCTCACTATATCAGGGTTAAAAAAAAACAAGGAACTATAAAGAGCTGGGACTAATAAAGTCGCTATATCCGACCTCTTTATAACGAGGCTCCACTTTATAATCATTTAGTGCAGGAACTGGTCACCAGTTGTTTATATAGTTGTGTGTAGATCGACAAACAGCTTTATGAAACACAACCCAGGGTGGTGTTTCACCAAGATAAGAAAGACTTTAAGAACGACTTTAAGATCGACTGGTATTAGTTCTTGCGCTGAATGTGCATACTATTATCAATCATTTACGCGAAAGAAGGGATACCAGCCGATCTTAAAGTCTTAAAGTCTTTCATATCTTGGTGAAAAACTGCCCAAGTCTACTCTTCTTATCTAATGATGGTTTGGACCCACTCATAAAGCGGTTTGACCTCAAGATTGTAAAGCTTCAACACTATGTTCTCTATCCAACAGATGCAGCAGATGACGTTAGGAGAGGCCCTTCAAGTTGGAAGAAGTGCACCCCGTCCTCTAAAACCAGAGAAGCTGTCTCTGCTACTGATGTGCAGAAAGCTTGTGAGAGGTCATCTGATATATCCATGGGGTGGAGAGCACAGTTAAACCTTTGACCACTGGAATGGGCCTGTCCCTGTATATAGTCTATGGGAATTACACAATTCAGTTGTCAAAGGGTTAATTGTTCAAACCGCATCAGCACACACCTGTTTAAGTGAAGTGGATGGATGTGAGAACATAGTTACTTGAAAAGAAATTCTACCAAAATGTGTAGTACTCCGTAGTAGTAGTGTATATTGTGGATAAAAAGGTATATGACTATTGTAACAAGATGTATTTTTGTTACTGTATAAGAAGTTCTCATGTCATGTTTTATGCCTTGCTGCCTTTATATAATTGAATTACAATGCTAAAATATGCACCCCTCATTGCTAGCAAAAAAAGATTTTCAGTACAGAAGATGTCAATGATAGAGCACCTAAGAAAACGTTGTATGTGGTAAATAAGGTAATTAAGGATTATTAGTGTTTTCAGATGAGAGAGAAACTGAGAGATGGCGGTGAGCAGGTTGTACTGTACATGTAGGCTGTTGCACTGCTAATGGTGCTCGACTGCAAGATGATGTTGGTGCAGGCGTCGCTTGAAGAGCCACTTGCTGGTTCTTCACATTAACGTGAACTACAGCAATATCCTCTGGAGCTCTTGTTGATGTTGATGGCAAAGCCAAAGATCGGGTCTCACTTGAGTGAATCTTACTTGCTATCTTGCTTCACACTTTTTTCTTTCGCTCTTCGCTGGTTTTTTAGTAGATTTTCAGCGAGCTCTCAATGTGATGTCCACTGACCGACATATAATGTCTCGTGATTGAGTTCCAGCACTATCGAGTGTGGTCACGCAAGTAGCACGGAGACAGTGGTTGGTGTAAACCTTACTGCTCTTGGCCGCAGTTGAAATCCCTTCTTTTTTTTTTGTATTGAATAAACTTTTATTGATATTCCTTTTCAGAAAAATGTATCAGAAACAAAGAATGAAACATAATTTAGTAATGATCAATATACTGTATTAAGTTTACAGAATAAATCAATAAATAAAACATACTTAGTTAAACAATGGTTTTATGCAAAAAATCCCATGTTATAATATGTTTCATACTCATCTATTCTACCATTGTAAAAAGTGAATATCATTTTTTATTTTGGGAGGGCAAAATATATCCTAAATATGGAAAAAATAATAATAAGTAGTAAGAAAAAAGGGGAGCCATTATCAGAGCTCCTGCATTATGCTCAGTTACTATTAAGAAACTATGTATTACAGTTAGTTATTTCCTTCGTCTCTATAGATCACTTTACTTTTTTGAAATCTTTCATCTATAGATCACTGAACTTTAAAGTTTTTAGTGAAATAGGGGGTTGTTTTCCCCCAATGAGTATTTATTTTGTCTCTATGGATCAATCTACTGTTCATCTGTCATCCATAGATCACTGAACTTTAAAGTTTTTAGTGTACCAGGGGTTTGTTTTCCCCCAGACTTGTATCTGATGACCCTCGGCACTGTCCACTGAGCTATAAAGTTTTTAGTGGACCAGGGGGTTGTTTTCCCCCAAGAAATATTTCCTTTGTCTCTATGGATCAATTTACTGGATCTGTCATCTGTACATGTAGATCGCTGAATTTTAACATTTTTAGTGGACCAGGGTCTAGTTTTCCCCTAGACTTGTATTTGATGATCCTCGGCACTGTCAACGGTATAAAAGCAAAATCACCTGCGTGCCCCATATCGTGGACTTTCTTCATCAGCTGCTTATGCTGCACATACGTAGCAGGATGCACATCGTCGCTCACAAAGATTCTTGTATTGTCTATCTTTAAATCCTTCCTCTTCTCTGCTGCCACTCGAAGAAAGGTTGACCGATCTTGGAATCAAAGAAAACAAACGTAGAACGGTCTGGGGCGTGGTGTGTCAGATCTGCTACTGTCGCTGCCTTGCTGGTGAGGTTGACCAGCGCGGTGGGCCCTGTCAACCTCCATAGACTGATGGATGCCCAGCTGTTTGGTAGCGAGACTATGGACGAATGCTCTGCAGTCTCCCGAAACGCCCTCTGTTGACTCTGGAACGTTGTATATAACCACGTTGTTGCATTTCTCCCGGTTAACCAGATCTATTATCTGCTCTTTAAGAACATCAACAGATGAAGACTCAGCTTTGGCCTCCATACTTGTGGAAAAATCTGCTACCTGGTGCTCCATGTAAGAAAAACGGGTACTACCGACGAGTCCGACAGCCCACGAGGCCGACATTTTGAATAATTGGTGCACAAAATAGACATTACATAAAAAAGGATTAGAGTCAGACAACTCATTAATCCGACAAAATTACGAAAACGCACATGATTACGACCGAACATAAATTTTGCAAATGAGACGGACTCTAGATGAAATTGGTCTATTAGTCCGACAGCACTATATTTACGTTAGTCGGTCTTGTAGGTCTGTTTGCGTGCTGTCGGGCTCAAAGCAAATAATTTGTCAGTGTCGATCTTGCGAGCGTGAAAGTAAAAATGTCTAGCTCGAACCTCATTTTGAAAATTGTCGATGTAGTAGGCTTATATTCATTTCTGTCGGACTCGTGAGCTGTCGGACTCGTGGGCTGTCGGACTCGTGGGATGCTCCCAAAAAAACCATTATCCAGATCCACATTCTGCAGTTCTAATGATTTCACCTTTTCCTCAATTCGCTCAACCTTAGCGTTGATTTTATCAAATTTTGACAGAATCGTGTCCAAGATGGGCATTTTTTGCCAAATTTCTTTTAGCATGTCCTCAGATGAAGGGGATTTGAACATTAGTCTTATGGGAGTATTTTCCGACATGATAGTTGAACTTCAAAGTTAACTTTAACTCAATAACTGTATAATTGTCACCAAAATTATTTATTTAATAATAATCAAAACAGGATGAGAGCGCCGTCCGAGGAGCAAAATAACGATAAATTCACTCCGAATATAATCTTAGTACTATTATGCTGATTATAGTACGAGTTTCACCAAGTTCACATTCACAAACGCAATGTTCAATTGTTCATACATACACCGTACGGTGCGGTTCGTTCGCTTACCCGACACGGAGTTTGTGACGCTGTAGAATCTCAATGGATAACAAATTGTCTTTTATATCCGGTCACTGAATATCTATCGAAGAAAACCAATTTCTCAGTCTGTGTTTCACGTAGAATCCTGACACTGCTGTGTAACATAGAGCATCGTCCACAAGAAGTCAATGTTCAAAACATATTAAATAATTAAATATAAAATGTTGAAATCAAATGTTCTAAAACGTAGAAATTATGAGCAAAAAACAGGAGCTCAAAATACAAATGTCTACTCCCAAGAAATCATGATGGGGCCCTCCCTTTCATTTTGTTGGCCAGAGTGTTGATCCCAACGGGAATGTTACAGTACCATGGATCACTATCGCTCGGTGGAGCTGCTGGTTTTTAGGCAAGATGGATTTAGTTTCGACACGTAGAGCTGAAAGGTTTTGACAGGACACCTGTCATTTCCCGGCATCTCATACATGAAACCGCCGCTTCCTGATTCATCGTCATTTTCACAGCGATTCAGTCTCCATTGGTTTTCTGTTAATCTTGTGATGTTGATTGTCAAAAGCCTGGAATAGACAAGAAATGATAGTGAGAGTTATGGTATGGCTAAGCTGTCTTCCAATCGTTGAATTCGTGCAGGTGGCTTCTTTGTTGATAGTTCTGTTTCCATTGGTATCTTGCTGATGTCATGGTCTAGAAGTACATTGTGGATAACCAAAAATAGATTAGGTCATTTACACTTCAAAAAGTCCTTTCCATTATATCCAGAGCATTGACAGAGGTCCCAGACTCCTATAAATGACGGCAGTGGTTGTAAATTCGACATCCTTGTTGCGAAATCGTAGTGTCCAGTTTGAATAGGCAATAAAATTCACATTTAAGGCACCAGTTATGTTTCAGAACTGTCGTTGTCCATCTATATCATTTCCAACTCTTTCCACAAAACTAGCCTTGCATTCGGACTTGCTAATTATTTCAAGCTTCAAATTTTTTAGCCTGATTCTTCTACTTTTCAGTGCTTCCACGCTATTGATAGTGTCTTTGGGTTCAGCACAGCTGGTTCAAAATGGCATGCTTGGATGATGCACTGAACTTCACCGGTGTCTGCTTCATACAATACCTCTAGAATCTTCCGGCAACACACGCCATGACTGAGCCGAGATGATTGTTGCATATCACTCTAAATATTTACCTGATTCCTCTCCAAAAGTAGTTCCTATTACGCCTGGAACATATCCAGCTTTGTCATTTTAATGCCTCCGCCACCGTAAAGTGGTGCCGGAGGCATTATTTTTATTCTGAAAGCCTGTCAAAGGAATCTTCAATTTTGGGGTATTTGTTATCCATACCTTTGTAGTCACCATAGACTCCCACAGATGATCATCTGCCTTCATCATTGGCAAAATAGGCATGGCACACTCTGAAAATTGAATTGGCTATATGATGCCATCATTTTGCAGCCAATCGAGCTCGTCTTCCACTAATTTTCTCATTGCATAGGGCCCAACATGGGCTTTGCAAAATCTTGGCTTGGCCTCTTTATCAACATAGATTTTTGCTTTGGTGCCCTTCAGAGTGCCCAGCTCATCTATGAAGACTGACTCGTGGCTGATGATCACGCTTTCTAATTTACTATGCTTCATGAAGTTGGCGTGCATGATGTCATTCCAATTCAGCTTCACCACATATAACAATTTTCCTCTATTATTAAAGAATAGGGCCATCCAGCTTCGCCTCTAATAGTGGAAGTGTAGCTTCTTACACGGTTAAGCTACAGAGGAAATGCACCATTAAGAATATTCCAACACACGGTCGTATAGATTATATATGCTCGGTTTAATAAACTTCATTCATACAACAATGTTCACATAGAGGTAATCATTGTCAATATCATCAGTGTCGTCTGAACTTGGGTTCGGACTAAGAGCATGGCGATCACCATCGATGGCCCTGATATTGGTTCGGGCCTTGGAGCGACACATGTTCTCAAAGTGGTCACGTTTTCTGCAGAAGTTGCAAGTCTTCCCTCTCGCTGGGCATCGTGCATGCGATTTTTGAGCCTCCACAGTAGTTGCAGGTTCCGTCTGCAGGGGGTTTGGGCTTCGGGCGAGGGCGGTTGTGCTTGCTGCGGCCGACTGCGTTCACAGTACTCTTCTCCTTGTCCGCTTCCATGCTCGCCGCATGCGACTCCGATTGTTCGAGTAGCCTGCCCATAGCGACGATTTCGCTTAACGACTTGTCAGGTTCGCGTAGTGCTCGATGCCGCAGTCACTTGGAGGAGCAATGTTGAATGAGCTGCGATAAAATCTCTTGCTCTGGGTCATGGAAGCTGCACGACTGCGCGAGGCGACGTAGTGATGTGACGTAAGCCTCGAGGGACTGTCCTGGAGTCTGCACACAGGACAGGAAAATGTAGCATTCCATTTACAGGTTCTTCTTGGGGGCGAAGTACTTAGAGAGTGTGTCCCGTGTACCCTCATATGTTGCAGCTGGATCAGGTGCGGTGCCTGACTGGGGGCTCGGCTTCTCAGCTTCATAGATATCGTGCACAGCTTCACCAGCATAGTGAAGCAGCAGCGCACGCTTGCGGCCATCATCAGTTATATTAATTGCAACAAACAAATTTTCCAATCTCCCAATCCACTTTTTCCATCTTGCGGCCACATCGGCACAGTCGTTTCAATGGAAGGAAACACTGGCAAACAGTTCTCCATCACTTATCATGCTCAACAGACAGTTATGACAGAAAAGTTAGTGTGTGGGACCGTAATATGTATCAACATCGGACACTTACCGACGCAATCAGTTCATGATTATACTTAATCCAGCTCAGTTCAGCATAGTGCGGGGTCAACAAAATTTCCCTTTTTGCTCGTCGCCAGATATAATATCCTATTACTGCTGCAAGTCATGCTAAGACATCAATAAATGAGAAATTAGGACGACATAATTGCTCTGATCTGTCCGTTGCTAGGATGGCTTTATTCTGACAAAGAGGGCCGCATACACAATTGCCGTATGGAGCATAATGAGTAGATAGCCCGATACTACAGCAACATTTACAGATGAACAATAACATAGATAACTGACGTAAACATGTGAGTGTAGTAAGCGATAAGCTGAGTGAGTGTTGGAAGCGAAGAATGAGTAAACGTAAGTGAGTGATGAGTGTTTCGCTGTTTGCTTTAAAGCGAAGAATGAGTGAACGTAAGTGAGTTATGAGTGCTTCGCTGTAATATGTCAGAGAATTGAATATTATCATTAATTGAATATAGTAATTGTGCAGCGATAAATTAACACATTGAATTAATGATCCAGCAATAGTTTGAATCTGTACTTAGGAGGAGCATAATAATTGTAACTAAGAAATAATCAATTAACTAAGCAAATATTCTAATCTGAACGTGTAATACATTGACTTATTAAAGAATATTAGCAACATGTTATAATTATCATAGCTTCCAATGCCTAATCTTAACTAATTTGCAAATTTGGAATACCTAAAGAAATCCTGGATTGATATAAAGATAAATATAGAAAGTAGATAAATAATGTGGGTAGAAAATATAGCAATAGCGATGCAATAAAAAAACACCACAGAACATATTAGTCTACAAAACTTATTAGGGGGTTCGGTTTGACAGCTAACACATGTAAACAAATGACCATATTATAATGAAAGATTGTACAACATTGCTTGGATATCTGTAGGTTTGGACATATCCAGCACTGCTTTCAGTCGGTGACACCAAATGCCCAATGGAGTAGACCTCCTTAACTTTGAGCTTGAGCTTTGCTTTTCGATGTTCAGTTTCACGCCCTTGTCTCTACATCTCTTCATCAGGTCCCTCACTTTGCTGTCATAGTCTCTTTCAGCGTCTTCAAACGTCTCTCCCTTTCCAAAGACTAGGATGTCATCTGCAACACAATACCGCCATCTAGGCCTTCCAATACTTTATTCTGTCGATGTTGAAACTTTTCCGGGACGGTAGAAATCCCAAATTTGTATCGGCCATATGGTGTGTTGAACGTTGTCAGATCAGCACTCTCCTCATCTAGCTTCACATGCCAAAAGCCATTCTTGGCATTGAAGGTGCTTAACACTGTAGCATCAGTCAGATCAATGAGGATGTCCTCTGTCGTTGTCATCGGGTAATGGCTCTGTCTTAGTCCTTTGTTCAGGTTCCTAGGGTCCAGACATCCCCGCAGTTTGCCATTCGGCTTCTCAACACACACCAAACTTGACAACCAAGGTGTGTGTTTATCCACTGGGACTATGATATTCTCCTCTGTTAGTTGGTCTCATTTGTCCTTTAATTTCTGTTTGATGGCTACACCTTGGTGGATGAATAACTGGTTTGACACTTTCATCCACCTCCAGGTGGTATTCTCCTTCGAACATTCCTGTACCTCTGAACACATCTCCAAACTCCTCTAGTAGTGCTGTCTTGCTCAACTGACTGTCATCAACTAGAGATATGTTCTCCTCTGCTACCTGAATGAGGGCTATCTGCTGTGCCGCAGAGTTCCCAGAATTGGAACACAGTCCTTTTCCAGTACCACACAATCCATTCTATAGTTGGGGCCATTCTTTGGATGAGTCATTTTCACTTTTGACTTCCCCATAGGTGCCGAAAACTAGCCGTGTCAATGAGGAGCCATAATTCAGCATCCACCACAGCCCAATAACATTCAGACTAACGCGCCTGGCGTAAGCAGAATTAGACATCATAATCATGCCAAATGTAACCGCGCTTGGCAGCAGTTTGCATCATGCTCCTGTTTATCAAAATCTCCTGTGCAAGGAGTGGATGCCGCTCAATTTAAACTGATATGTAAATAAGCATAGCACTGGTCTACTGATCAATGTTCAGAATGATAGGAGATCGATTGGCAGGATGGAGCGGCAAACCAGTTGCTGAGGGTGAAAAGACTAGAGCCAAGCGGTCTTCAACCATGCTAACCGCGGCAGCCACGAATGGCCTGACTAAAATGCACAAATCAACAAAATCACCCCACCAAATCTTTTCCGTAATGGAAACATTTGAGCTCGCACCCAAATCATCGCAAACACCTAAAAGCGGCTTGGGCGCAGCCAAATTAGACAACTGAGAACCGGGAGGTGTTTTTGTGGAAAGCTGATCACCCTCACTAATAAAAATACCACAACTCGGCCGCGACTCACCAGAGGCAAGCTCCTGTCTGGAACACGAAGGTTACAGCACTGGTATAGATCCAGCTCTGATCAGTCTCGAATTAGATGCTCCCTTGCAATGTGGTTCTTGAAAAAAATCTTCAAGGTTGAAACAGAGTGCCTGAAATCTTCTTGTCTTTGTACCATCTGTCCGGAACAGATCTTTAGTGTCCACAAAAATGAAATGTGCAACGTGGACAACCAGAACCAACATCTGCATCTGCACCTGGGTCATGTACTTATGCTCCTTCTTTAGAAGCATATTTTCCCCAAGACAGGAGTCGTTGCCAGGGAGATGCGTGATGTTTGCTGCTTCCCTCTTACTTTATGGACATTTAACTTCCACTGTGAACTGACCATGACAGTCACATTTACCTAATGCATCAGGGGATTCTCCAAGGAAATGTCCATCTTGAAGCAACCTAAGTCCAGTTTTATTGATTGTCAAATTGACATGCTGTTTTTGTAGTGATGAGCGGTACGTGTTGATGGCCTTTTCTTCATTTGCCTTCCCCCACTGTATCACTGGTACATGTAGCTCATTGAGTGATGGAGTGCAGATCCTGGTTATGAGTCACTTTGCAGGTGTGTTTTGGTCTGTGTGAAGGACGTCATATGCGATGCTAGCTGTAATGTGGCCTGTTCTCAAATCTTTCCATTCAGGTGATAGGCTCCGGTTAACCGTTGTCTTTTCGATGTACTCGGCCTGTCCGGACGTAAGTTGAATGTTCATTATCATGTCTATTTGATTGAAAATTTCTGGAGTTGAAGCGGGTGCAATGTAGTATGAGCAAAGTGATGGGGGCAGGGATACAACAGCTGGTACTGGCTTCGTGGAGTGATATTTTTTTGAGTATTTCTCAAAGAGACTGAGTCCAACAGGCTGATAATTCCTTGGCGATTGTTTTAAAAGGTCTAAAAATTGTGTCTGCTCTTCCTGTGTTGATACAACGCATACCTTTGCTTTCTTATTTTCAGATGTTATTTTTGTCTCACCTGCGTAGCAGAATCGAGACATAGGCGCCGCTGTTTCCGACCGCGGCGGCGTCAACAATTTAGAATTGCTCTAAATCAAAAACCTCATGCCTGATTTTCATCAAACTTGCACAGTAGGACCATTTGGTAGCCTAAATAGTGTACAGCAATTTTCAGGTCATTATCGAGGTCAAAGGTCATCTGAGGTCAAATTTCCGAAATCTTAACCTGAAAACAATACCTTGGCTCTCATTTCAAAACCCCTTGCCCGATTTTCATCAAAGTTGCACAATAGGTCCATTGGGCAGCCAAAATAGTGCAGATCAATTTTCAGGTCATTATCTAAGTCAAAGGTCATCTGAGGTCAAATTTCCAAAATCTTAACCGGAAAATTGAACCTTGGCTCTCATTTCAAAACTCCTACTCAATTGTCATCAAACTTGCACAATAGGTCCATTGGGTGGCCCAAATAGTGCAGAGCAATTTTCAGGTCATTATCTAGGTCAAAGGTCATCTAAGGTCTAATTTCTGAAATCTTAACCTGAAAACTTAACATTGGCTCTCATTTCAAAACCCCTTGCCTAATTTTCATAAAAATTGCACAATAGGTCCATTGGGTGGCCCAAATAATGCAGAGCAATTTTCAGGTCATTATCGAGGTCAAATTTCCGAAATCTTAACCTGAAAAATTATCCTTGACTCTCATTTCAAAACCACTTGCCCGATTTTCATTAAACTTGCACAATAGGTCCATTGGGTAGCCCAAATAATGCAGAGCAATTCTCGGGGCATCGTTGAGGTCAAATGTCATCTGAGGTCAAATTTCCAAAATCTCAACCTGAAAACTTAACCTTGGCTCTTATTTTAAAAAATTCCTTGTCCAATATTCATCAAACTTGAACCATCTTTATAGAAATATGTCAAAAGCATATTGCTATAATTTACAAATCGCGCAATTCAGGCGAGACTGCCAAGCGGCGTTTCACTTGTTTTCTTTCTAAAGTCAATATTGGCGACATTAGCTGGTTGTACTTTTTGTACAAAGTTGTTATTCCAGCGACATGGTACATCTGTGCAGGCTTTTCTTGTGTACCCAAGTGTGACTGCTGCTTCCACTTTAAACAGGATGGCTCCTGTGTGAGAACAGGGTTCTCCTTATCTGTTAAGAAAGTAAGACAAAATGAAATAAACCCGAATCGAAAAACCTAAATCAGAAAATAATTCTTTATTATAGTTAGGTAATACATAACAGAGAGTCCCATTCTTTAAATTGAGTATAAATCAAACCATTATTTTATCAAGAAAACTAAATATTGTATTATCACCTTGGTTTGCTGAAACTTGCCCCTTGGGGTTGGGGAGGGGGGGGGGTAAAAAGGTGGGTTTTTTTCACGACCCTTTTGGGTGAAATGTTATTGTGAGGTCACAAGTTTTGGCAAAGGTTTGCCAGAAGGAGGTTGAATATCCTATTGGTGAGATGGATGAATTTGAGGTGGTTTGAATTCAAGAGCTGCCTTGGAGATGAGTAAGGGGAATTTACTGTCTGTAAATTAAGAGAAGACAATGATGATGATGATGATGATGATGACGATAACAAATTATTTCATTTTGCTGGTCTACTGCAACCTGAAGAGTTTGTCGAAGGAGGTAAATTCAGAGATGATGATGATGATGATAACAAATTATTTCCATTTGCTGGTTTACTGCAACCTGAAGAGTTTGTCGAAGGAGGTAAATTAAGAGATGATGATGATGATGATAACAAATTATTTCCTTTTGCTGGTCTACTGCAACCTGAAGAGTTTGTCGAAGGAGGTAAATTCAGAGATGATGATGATGATGATAACAAATTATTTCCTTTTGCTGGTCTACTGCAACCTGAAGAGTTTGTCGAAGGAGGTAAATTCAGAGATGATGATGATGATGATAACAAATTATTTCCTTTTGCTGGTCTACTGCAACCTGAAGAGTTTGTCGAAGGAGGTAAATTAAGATATGATGATGATGATGACAAAATGTTATTTCCTTTTGCTGGTCTACTGTAACCTGAAGAGTTTGTTGAAGGAGGTAAATTCAGAGATGATGATGATGATGATAACAAATTATTTCCTTTTGCTGGTCTACTGCAACCTGAAGAGTTTGTTGAAGGAAGTAAATTAAAAGATGATGATGATGATGATGATGATGATGATGATGATGATGATGATGATGATAACAAAATGTTATTTCCTTTTGCTGGTCTACTGCAACCTGAAGAGTTTGTCGAAGGAGGTAAATTCAGAGATGATGATGATGATGATTATAACAAATTATTTCCTTTTGCTGGTCTACTGCAACCTGAAGAGTTTGTTGAAGGAGGTAAATTCAGAGATGATGATGATGATGATAACAAATTATTTCCATTTGCTGGTCTACTGCAACCTGAAGAGTTTGTTGAAGGTGAATTAAGAGATGACCATGAGGAGGAATGGATATCTTCTCTTTTTGGTTTACTGCAACTGAAGAATTTGTTGGAGGTAAATTCAGAGATGATGAGGAGGAGGAATGGATATCTTCTCTTTTTGGTTTACTGCAACTGAAGAATTTGTTGGAGGTAAATTCAGAGATGATGAGGAGGAGGAATGGATATCTTCTCATTTTGGTTTACTGCAACTGAAGAATTTGTTGGAGGTAAATTCAGAGATGATGAGGAGGAGGAATGGATATCTTCTCATTTTGGTTTACTGCAACTGAAGAATTTGTTGGAGGTAAATTCAGAGATGATGAGGAGGAGGAATGGATATCTTCTCATTTTGGTTTACTGCAACTGAAGAATTTGTTGGAGGTAAATTCAGAGATGATGAGGAGGAGGAATGGATATCTTCTCATTTTGGTTTACTGCAACCTGAAGAATTTTTTGGAGGTAAATTAAGAGCCAACGATGATGTGGATTGGATGGACTGGTTATCTTCCTTCAGTAGTCTATTAAGTTCCCTTGTTTCATTGCCAGATAAATTTATTTTTAGTTTTTCGTGCTCTCCTCTTCAAGTATGCTCTTCTGGCTTCTTTGTTGTGCTTCCCCATAAGTTTATCATCAGTAATCTGTAATCAAGAGCATAAATGATATGAAGAAGATTTGAAAATAAATATATGAAGCGTCACTTGGGGATAAAATTAAAGTATGCAGTGATTTTGTAAAAATTGCCCATGGAAATTATAAAGGCAAATTTACTTCCCCAAAAAGGGGATACATTTTGACCAATCTTGAATCAAGGGCCTGGAAGAGAGAAGTAAGGAGGCTTACTCTATCTTAGTTGGAAAAGTTACAGCAGCTAATCAAGCTTATGGTGCCCATTGATAAGTGCGGAATGTCATCATAGTAGAAGTTATGAATAGGATAGGTATGAGGAAGAATAATAATAATAATTAGATAATAATTAGATAATTTATATAGCGCAGATACTGTATGGATATACTCTACTGCGCTGTGATGTTAGGGTCTGTGGATATTGTTACTAAAATAATGCATAAGTTACAAGATATTATTGAAAAGCTTCACGAAATAAATGAGTTTTCAACAAGCTTCAATAATAATAATATAGATTATTTCTATAGCGCTAAAAACAGAGAGTACCATAGCGCTTTACAATTTAACAGAACAAGGAAAATCAAAACATTTTGATTACTGTGGGAATAGGTAAGTCTTGAGATGTTTTTTAAACGTACCGGAATTTGAAATTGTGCGTATTGCAAGAGGGATACTGTTCCACATTTTTGGAGCAGTTACTGAGAAGCGCTTTTCAGCTGTTTTGAGTCTACACTTGGTATAACAAGTTTATGTGTGTCTGATGAAGAGCGGAGGTTTCGAGAGGGTGTATATGGCTCAATAGTGTTAGAGAGGTATTGTGGTGACATATTATTCAGTACTTTGAAGATATATAAGCATGCTTTAAACAATATGTGTTGCTGTACGGGTAGCCAGTGAAGAAGAAGATGATGACGCCGCGACCCAGCAAGGTAGAGCTGTTTCCTTGTTGCTGATTCTGTGGGGAGTGTGTGCAGTGAGCGAGTGAGAGCAAGAAGGTTAGTAAAACTGTACACGTTGCAAAAAGGAGTCTAAGCTGGATATGGGAACGACGAGTCATCACTCTAGTGGTCAGTTAAAACAAGGAGAAACTCTTCTATTTGCCTTGAAATAATTAGTTCTTGAACATGATGCGCTTGTCTTGTCAAATTTCGGTTATTTCTTTTTGTTAATCATCATTGTTTTACTTTTTCATTAGATATAGTCTAGTAACTAAGTTTGTAGAAAATGTTAAGTTACTGTATGTTATTTGTAAATTGCAAATTGTTAAAATTGTACAGCGCATAGAGAATTCCTATGTTTTATTATGCGCTTTATAAATATTGAATTATTATTTTTATTACTTATACACAGGGTTAAAGGGAAAGTTTTTTTTCCATGTAGCTGCTCAGGCTGGTGACATGTGTTGAAGTAAACTAAATTTTATTTCCATTGCTTGAAGGTGACTAGCGTTGGTATGTCCTCAGACTCTCCTTAACCTGACTCTACTAGACTTCAGGAAGCCTTGCTGATCCTGTATATCCATTTTTTTTCTTCAAATTTCTGTAATTTAGACATCTTAATATCCAGATGTAAATTTTATGAAGAGATTTGTGGAGTGTCTGTTAAACCATTTCCTTTGTCCTCCCATCTGGTCCTTGGTCCAGGGAAAATCAAAACCTTTTTGTAGATTTTTTTTCTCAAAGAAACCTAGCGACAGATTGTTTGCCTCAGTTTCCACTGATATGTTTTATTCTGAATTGATTCTCCATAGAATTTTGTTACCTTCGCCATAGTTGTATCATTTATACCGAAATTTTAAGACAATGAGGGGTGCATTTTTTCAGCTCATTTTCCATTGACACAGCAAAATGGTATGACATTTGTTTCCGCGGTTACATAAAAATGAGAAGCTTTTTAAAAGTTGACAAAACTGACTTTCCACAAACTTGTGTACAGATATGTCCTGGGACCTTAAAGATCCGGAGTGATCAAAAGTATATCTTTTGAAAAGTGAATGCTTTTTTTTCAACAGAATAATGAATGATGAATATTGAATAGCATGTAAAAAGTATTTCAATTTAATCATTATTCTAAAAAATATCAATTAAGTCTGATTATTTTTTTTGGGGGGGGGGGGCATGCTGTAGACTGACATACCTTCTGAAACATGACATTTCTTACAGTGAATTCATGACATGTTTTTAAGAATGAACTGCAATACATCATGCCTTAGAATTGCCAAAAAAGTAAATGTATATATTTTGTTTTGCTGAACAATAAAAAGTGAGAATAATACTTATAATACCTGTGTATCTTCTTCATTTCAAAGTAAAGAAAGAAAGTTCTATTTAACAGCCCTTCCAAAAGCAAGCTATTGCAACATATTTTTATCTCAATTGAAGTCTTACACTTTTAGGTCATGCTTGAAGAGATGACATATTATATTATGATTCAACATGCCTCTTTGTTCAAATAACAGTTAACTGCCCCTGAATAAAGAGTGGTGTTTGATCGTGTTCGATCAGGGCTTTTAGGTGACTTGGGTTTTGATCTAAAAAAATATGACATTGATAAAAACCTACCTGAGCCAAACAACTCGGTAAAATGAGAAACCAATTTATCTGTGTAAATGCAGAGATGCCAACTTCTATAATATGCATAATGATAGAAATTAACATGTGAATCATCAAACACTTGACCAAACTATTTTCTTTTCAGAGAATCGTGATAACAATCATGACAAGTAAAAATATTCTTTTTTCAGATGTATAATGACTCATATTTCAAAGTTTATCACTTTGCTTATTCTGGAAGGTTGGCATATCTGTAAATATACTACAAAAGTTTAAATTTTAATAGATTTCAGTTTTTACCAAGTCAGGCGGCCCAGCGATCCCAAGCATATTGGCCATTCGCATCCTAATTTGGATAATACAAGAAAATTCTGCATGTTTTGTTCTTGGTCATAGTTCTTCCCAGACTTTGAGGAATGGTGCTGACAAGTGGCCGGACCACTTGAGAAACTGTTCCTTCAGTGCCTTTTTTTTGTAAAAGATACTGCGCCCGCTATCTTCAGTGCTCATTTTGTTTTGAGGAGTTGGAGGGATGGGGAAGATAGAGCTGGTATTGGGTCGTTGTTTTTGTGAATGTGTGTGGTGTGTGGTTGCGTGTATGTGTGTGTCTGTGTGTTTTTGTTTGTGTGTGTGGATGTATGTATGTGTGTGTCTGTGTACGTGTGGGTGTGGGAGTGTGTGAGCGCGTATGTGTGTATGTGGGAGTGTTTGTTTGTGTGTGTGGGTGTGTGTGTCTGTTATGTCTGTGTTTTTGCGCATGAGAGAACATCAGTGATTTAGGAGGAAGGGAAAAGAAAGTAAAGAACAAATTATACAAATGAGAATTAAATAACAAATTTAAGATAATGCAGTAGCAGGAAGAGTGGGGGTATTTGATATCGTGTCTCAAATCTGAATGCAAAATCGAACCTCCTGAAAGTAACTTAGTATAATGAGTTCTTTGCATTGTAAATATTGCGATGTGAAAGGGGCTTGATCCATTTAATCTTTCTGGTTTATTCGCGATTATTTATGTTACATTTCTTTCGGAACGAGGAATCGTTAATCTCGGTTGTTGTTGTTTTTTTTTGTGTGTGTGTCTTC
>BQKZ01000109.1:130412-143836 GCA_036244855.1 Temnopleurus reevesii | reverse complement strand
GGGGGGGGGGGCGCCGAATTTTTGCTCAGCCCCGGGGTATCAAAATCCTGGGTGCGCGCATGCAGTGAATGGAGAGTTCTCCATGGTCATGATGGTGTGACTGTCGGTGACTGACTTAATGAGCCAATGAGGGGTGTAGATCACAAGCCCTGCTTCTTCCAGCACACCCCTCTATTTCAAATTCATAATTGCTTTGTCGTTTAATTCAACCTTTTATTTGTAAACAATTATCCTGTAAATATCTGTATGCGATTTCCCTTTGTAATTTTGTTTCAATTTATGTTTACTCGATATTGTTCACATTTATTTTTTGTAATATTGTATGTTTTGAATCCTTTGCAGCACCTATGTTAGTTCTAAATACGGGACAAAATAATGTAGAACCCGTGAAGAACCCTTTTCATTGTTAATGATAATTATAATAAATCTATATCTATATGGCGCTTAATGAAATTTTCTCCAAGCGCTTAATTTACAAAGGAAATCTGTTGTTGAAAGTAAAGTAAAAAGTAAGGTTTGTTTAAAAAACCGAATCCTTAAAATGATAACAATAAGAGTAGGTCTAAGCCTAATTCTTTATTACACTTTTTGTGGTTATTATAGAAAACACGACAAAATTGAAATCAAATGTTGGTATCAATCATTATGGTTACATGCTAGAAGAGAATATAACTCCCCTGGTTGACCTTGACATACTTGAAAGTCAAGGTAAGTATAAATGAATTCAACGAGCCATTGACGCACCCACCTGTCAAGTTTACCCTCGTCCACCTCTCTCATGACCGGGTCCCTGGCGGCCCAGTAACTTGGCTTTGAACCTGTGCTTTCTCAGAAACAGTAGATAATAATTGCATGAAAATATTTCCAAAAGTTCATGTTTCGTATTCCTGAATAAATCGGATCGTCAAAGTTACAACGGAAAATATGGCTTGGATTCAAACGGTTTGTTATTACTAACGATCATTATTTCTTTGATAAAAAATTCAATATTCCACGAAATGAATTAATTTGTTCGAAGATTCATCCGTTAAAACTTCAATGAACTTCGCTTTTTGGAAGTGTTCCATAGGGTGTACAAAGACAGGGTCGTTGCAAAAGGAATGCTTTTCAAGGATTTTTTTTACAAGCAACAGTGAGAGAAAAATAAGGAAACTGCGAAAAAGAACTTATGTACAATGTATTACATACAGTCCACTTCTGTCCAATGGTTTCTCAAGCAAAAACAAAAGGAGTGCGTTTTGCACCATTCATCTTTTTTCAAGTCCAGCTCAGATTCTGAAAGGGGTGCGGTCTTCGCACCCGTCTATATACGAAGGCCATGAAAGAGTAAAATTGGGAGGGTAATGTGTATACTAGTAATAGGTCTGTACAGGGGCAGAGCCGGGATTTATTAACGCGAGGGGCGGCTATCAAAGGCTTGAAAAGTAGGTATATGGCTTTTTAAAAGGGGAAGGGCGACCATGGCTCGACAAGCGAAAACGCAAGAGCGTTTGACGAGGGCTAAAATTGAAGGTGTCACGACCTTCCTTATTATACGTCACTAAGAGAAGGAAGGGGTAGCCATTCTGGGCCAGCCTGCAACCTATCACATGGGTCGCATGTCGAGCATGGGGTTTTGGCGGGCTTAGATGATATAGGACAAAAGAGGAACTGAGGATGAAGTGGAAGGATGAAGAATGGAGCCGTAAGATAACAGAACACAGACATGAAAACAAACACAGGTTTGACTTACCCTCTTTTCACCTTGTCTGGTCTGAAAATACCCCCTGATCCTTTGTGGATGTATACCTAATCCTACAGACCACCAACTGCTCCACACCCCACCACCTCCCCGAATGTGACGGGTCTTGGTGGCAGGTTCGACCCCTCCATCAATGGTAAGACCCACATGGAGCAAGCAGCTGTGTTCACTATTTAAAAAGTTGAGCAAAAGTTTGCCCAATACTAAGCAATACACTGTCCACACAAATACTGGCTAAAATATGCCATATGGTAAAATTGTAAATTCCACCATAAGTATATAGGGAATGCTTGACACAAATATTGGTAAAATTGTCAAGCTTCACCAAGAGCTGGACATTTTGACCAATATTAGTTATGTGGACAAATCATATTGCTCAATGTTGGGCAAACTTTTTGCCCAATGTTTTAAGTGTGTTTAAAGGAAAGTTTTCATTCAAGTTCGTTCAGTATGCCATTGGACACCAAAATTTACTTATTGAAGCTTTCTCAAATTACTCATGCCATCCTGCGTGTTAGGATGACATAAAGTTGGCAATTAATATCATTGAGAAAAACATCCAGAAATATAGGTATGTTATATTGGGGGCTCTACGCTCTCAGAATGTCAGGCAAATCTTTATTCAACCCCGGCATATCTGTTGGTTTGATTGTTTTGTTTAGTAAACTTTGATCACGGTAATGTAGTTTATCTTCTTACCAACTATTGTACTAAGAAGACTGCTTGAAGAAATATGCTTTAAATAATAAATTTATATTTTCATTATGTACATTTGTGTAATTGGATTGTTGTATCATTGTCTTTGTTGAAATTTCCGAATAAATAATAATTATAACAAAATAAATTTTAAAATTTAGACCAAAAAGTGCGTTTTCAACCATAGTTTTCAGGACAGTACATGTTTCCCATTGTAACTACCAAAATTGTCCTTTGCGCAGTTAAATTGAGCAATATTTGCAAATAGATATATTTTACACAATAGCAATTCATTAGGCTCGTTTAAAAAACGGTTGAGACAAAATCAAAGAGAATTTGGAAATATGAGGCATATCTTATGTAGCCAATTTTACCTGACGCATAAGTCATGTTAGTAAAAAAAAACATGTGAGGGTCTTTTTTTTCTCTAAGATCTATTCATTTCATTTTTATCAAAATTGGCAGAAATGAAAACAAAATCATCTTATAAACGAATCTATTTCCAGAAGGAACATATATAAAAGAGTGTTTCTTTAAAGGTATAGATTCGTAATGACCGGGATGCAGAAAGTGCTGATGTATTCACAAGTTGTCTTACATGCCTAAATATATCTGTGTAGGAAATTAGGAGTACATTTTTGCTCGTATTCTGTGTAGTTTACGTCGAACACGTCAATCGGCCATTATTCCTACGGTGTGCTAAGTGCTTTTGCACGGGGGAGCGTTGGCCTGAAATGGGCGGTGCGATCGGTGGTATTGTCTGCGGTGTGTGAGTTCGCATTCATTTTGTACGTAAAGCATGTTCTCTGAGGGAGTACGACCGCAGCATGTCTTTTTATTTTGCGATAATTAAGCCATTTCTAGGTCGATTTCATTCAAACAAACTTTGAACATGCTCTAATTTACTATTGAAAAAATGCATTATGGTAATAATTTTACTGCAGCTCGCAAACTAGTTAGATATCTGAAGCGCCTTTAACAGAATTATAAACACGTTCGGAGAATAAAGTGTGTCATGAGATCCGCATGTCATGTATTGAACTGAGCGGACATCACAATGGCAAGCTGGCCCCTATTCCAATAGCATTACAAATGGACATTGAATTGGCATTCGACTTTATTTTAAGGAAATCGTGTGCGCCATTTTTGTATAGGGGCATATAGATTAAAAAAAAAATTCTTAAATGATGCAACGGACTTTTGAAATATATTTATAACCGTAATTCACTATCAAAGCGATGTTTCTCATCAACGTTGAAAAGAGGGNAATGGCAAGCTGGCCCCTATTCCAATAGAATTACAAATGGACATTGAATTGGCATTCGACTCTATTTTAAGGAAATAGATTATATCGTGCGCTTCATTTTTTGTGTAGGGGCATATAGATTAAAAAAAAAATTCTTAAATGATGCAACGGACTTTTGAAATATATTTATAACCGTAATTCACTATCAAAGCGATGTTTCTCATCAACGTTGAAAAGAGGGGCTTTTTTTATGTGCTCAATATGTAAATGGTGAACCTTTGAAGGAGACCAGTGGTTGTTAAACTATATGTATATAATCTTTAGCACTTAGAGAGCCTTTAGAATTTTTAGGTACGGGACAATTATACGCTTTTCTTTATTGTATTCATTTCTATTTATTCATTTTTTCAAAGATTAATTTTTAGGACATTAATTGATTCATTACACCCTATTCTCGAACCTATATTTTGTGGCCAGGCACATTCCCATGACTGCATGCTATTAGTCTGCCAGAACAGACCATTGGGTTTCGTTGTGCAATATACAGAGAGTGATACAGGGTATGATTTGTGTGTTTGCATGCTGTGAAGAGCAATGCTGTATGCGTGTGATGTAGTCACACAATATGCATGCCCTGTATCATGCTCTGCGCATGCACACAGCGAAAGTCTAGGGTATGTGCTTGCACACTAGCATGCTATACCCGACTATGCAAGACCAAGATCTCATTGCTGGCCCTGCGGCAGGTCATCGCCCTGTATAATACCATCATGCATGTGGTCCAGGCTATACAATTTCAACAATTTTCACATTTCTCAAGTTCACATTTTTTACGGAGATAATAATAATAGTAGGTCCATTTATAGCACAATCACTATATGCATATTCTATACTGCGCTTGATACTAGGCACCATGATTATTACCCTGGCTATAACCGCCGAGCAAGCCAGTTAGGCGCTCAAACATTCCAAGGAATAGATTCCTGCCCGGTACCAATTTTTCACCTGGGTTGAGTGCAGCACAGTATGGATGATTATATTTCCGAGTATTTATGCAACACTTCCCACATGTCCCATGGTTTCATAAAGGATATGACAACGCAATACTTTCTTCAATATTTTAGAACACTCCTCCCAACGAGAAGATACGTAGACACATCCTTCTGAACTCATGAATAAACGCCCCATCGTCTTAAGGGGGTTTGTTTCAATGATTTTCGATGACGAGCAAATAAAGGGGAAGCTTCTACATAACATTTCGTCGACGAGCTGACAAAAAATGTAAATGGATAAATGGAAAAATGAGAAGAAGAATAAGAAGAAGAAGGAATGCGAAGGAGGAGAAAAAGAAGGATGAAGAGGGAGAAAAGAAAGAAGAAGAATGATGAAGAGGGAGAAGAAGAAGAAGAAGAAGAAGAAGAAGAAGAAGAAGAAGACGATGAAGAAAGAGGGACATTACTTATCTTTGGCGTCTTCACGAGCAATAAGGGATTTCACTTTTTTTTTTACATCCGTTAGGTTTGTTCAGATCAGATTAAAAAAAGGATTCTGAAAAAGGTTCACACGGTTTGCGCCACGTCTATTGATGGTACTGTGTAAATACATATTTATATAAATCCCCAATATCTACTGACTTGGGGTGATGCAATATGTACATTTATATTTCTTTTTGAAAANAGAAAGAAGAATAACGATGAAGAGGGAGAAGAAGAAGAAGAAGAAGAAGACGATGAAGAAAGAGGGACATTACTTATCTTTGGCGTCTTCACGAGCAATAAGGGATTTCACTTTTTTTTTTACATCCGTTAGGTTTGTTCAGATCAGATTCTCAAAAGGATTCTGAAAAGGTTCACACGGTTTGCGCCACGTCTATTGATGGTACTGTGTAAATACATATTTATATAAATCCCCAATATCTACTGACTTGGGGTGATGCAATATGTACATTTATATTTCTTTTTGAAAAGGGGGCATGTCAAGTATCCCCATGCAATCAAGTAAAGAAAGATCTCGATCTAAAGTCAAGCTGCGAAAAATGGGATGAACTCCCAGTAAAAATACAATACAATCTGTAAATAACGGATATTCCGAATGAATGCGAAGATTACTTTGACAATGGACTTAGGCCCCATTTACACAAGGCATAAAGGCCGGCCCGAGGCCGGCTTCGGGCCTCCATCCTTTCTGGTGTAAATGGGATCTTACTTTCTCAAAGTATGAATCAGGAATAAACTTTGTGTATGTTATTGAATTCAGGTGTGAATGGATACTCGACCATTACACTTTAAAATGTGTGTTAAATTACATCGGTGCTGTTCAGTAGACAGAGTAGACCATGAACATGCTGAAGAGAAAATGAATAACATAAAGTATGTTGATTCATCCCAGTTCATTGGACAACACTAAATCAGTTTTACACCAGTCTTTTCGCAGTGAACGATGCCAATCGATTTTTTTTTTGTAATCTGCTAGTTACAGCGAAATAATGGTGTTTTATAAAGTTGATGTGCCGGAAAATACATTTGATGATGAATGAATTAATAAAAAGGGGAAATATCTGTTCTTCACGATTGGAAATTATTTCTCTTAACCTGACACACTTATGTTAATGTATCACAATGTCATATCACAAAATGATAAGACCAATGGTCCATGCATTTCGTTTGTGACGGCCATTATGTATGACAATAAAGTGATTAGACCTACAATTTGACATTGAACTTGCGATTTCACAATATTCCGCAACATTGCATCATAATTATTGTAGATCTACGAGGACCAATGTATCAGACCTTTCTACACAATGTAAAATCAACGAGATGTGAAGTTGTTACATTTTTACCAAGGACTTTCTACACATGGAATACTAGATCTTCATGTTTTGATCGAGGTTCGTAACCGCGGTTACAAAAGCGGCAAATGTGATAAAGATGTGCGCTTTCTGAAAAGCTTCATCGAGATTGACAACCTTCTCGTCAACCTCTTCTAATAACGGATGTTTTAATACGATGCTTTTTCAATTTTTGGCAGGTTTCCGCTCACTTAATGTTTGCACATAATTATACACAATCAAGTTCGGCAGCATCGGTCATTATTCATTTTAACACATTATATTCTTCTGCAACCATAGGTGGTAATTATTGATGAATCCCTTCCCTGTTGTTTAAAAATATTCAAAAATATAGTAAATAATGAATGTCTGGTATATAAAGCTCCGGTAGCTTCCCATTTTTATTATTGTAAAACAAAAATTCAATCAAATCAATAAATGTATCAAAGCAATTCAAATATGTATATCAGAGATAAAACCGATCATGTCTTCGAATTAGCAGCCGAGAAAGGATCACCCGTTCTTATAGAGTCATACGTAGCACCAGGAACATCATTATGAAGCACAATTTAAACACGTTTTTCACATTCATTACTTTGAGCTTCGACTCCATCCAGCGATATAAAGTCTCCTTGATTTTACATAGATTTGCAATAGATTTTACTTTGGTGGTCGAAAGACGAATTATCGTATTTAGCAAGGAGAAAGGAAACACCTTCTGAATAATAGTGAGCACAAAAAGGTGTTACCACAACCAACCGCATTTGTCTCACGTTGGCGCCCTCTAAAGTGATTGGTGTTAACATTCCAACCCAGGCTCTTGTCTTTCACGTTGCTCTCTATTCCTCACAGTAGGTCATGAAAGGACACTCAGATACACTTGGGAAAAGCCAAAATAAACTAATGACAATTTACATTTCCTTTTCTCCAGTTACTAGACATCGATCGAAAGAAAAGAATAGATTCTAAAGGTTTGGAATGTCGCAATCTTTGCTTCTTTTGTTTGATGTACTCCCCACCGAGCGGAACTTATATTCTCGTGGTTTCCGTTTTCTTTTCTTTGATTCTTGCGATGAACACCGGGAGGCAATCAAAAGAATGACAAGATTTAGACCGCATCAATCGACGAAAAGATTTCGAAAGAAAAGGGGAAAAAGAAAATATTTGAATGAGTAGAAAAGTAGACAGCAAAGTAATCGATGTATAATTTGTGGGTACAATACTCAGGAATGTGCTATAGATCGTGTACGTATTTTTAGGATCAATTAATAAAATCCTTGGAATGCCATCCTTGAAAATAGTTGTTTGAATTGGCCGCCTCATCTAGCCTTTAATATTCATAAGTAAGATTATGTGTATGCATTTGTGCAATGACTCCGTGTTCTCATACTAAGTTTGATCCGAGTCGTAAGTTGTCTATAGTCATCATTATTTATTTGGTTTACCTGGGATTTACCATTTGGAAGCATCTATAAATAAACCTGAATACTAATGTAAAAATAAGCGGGTTTACGTGTTTTTCTTGCCACTGAAAGTAGTTACGTGGTATTCCTCAAACCCTTTGATAACAACAAGACTACAATACTTGGAATCTGGTTTGCATACATTACTTGTTGATATGTAGGGCAATCATTGGGCAAGCTTTAGGGCTGTCAATTTTTCTATGCTTATTTTATTCAACCTCTGTAATGGTAATGACAATCCGAAAACGTGCCAGAAGCTTGCCCGACATAGTATTAAAGAATGTATACAAACTGGATTCTAAGCATTGCAGTTCATAATTGTTACTATCCATTACAAGGAATACCACGTATCACTACGTTGGTTGGCAAGAAATTTACGTAGATAAATTTGAATGTATTAGTAAACCCGCCTATTTTCGGAACTACATTGTCAAAAGTTTTTATAGACCTGTTGAACTACTTTTCAATTTATCCCGGTCTCGAACTTTACATGATAAAGAAATTGTAGATCCATAAACCCTACATTGTGTCACGTTTTGATACTACAGCTTTTATGGGAATTCAGCTTACCGTTTCTAAAATAATTTTCGAATCTCAAGATTTCGAGAAATTCGTTGATAGGCACCTGTTGGACTAGACTTAAATGGCATTGTTCTTTCGATGGGAGGATACATGAGATAATGCTTTATTCTTAAATATATTCATTCTAAATTTTAATATATTTGTTTTATTTGAGTAGGGTTGTCCAGTCAGTGATCACAGCATTCTTTTTTTTTCTGCAACCCTACAGCAAAGGTACACAATCAACAAGAATACAAAGGGAAATATACTTACATTAAAGAATAACAGTGTGGATGACAAATTGAATTAAACTGAGGGCTAGTATTTTTGGAGTGGATTTCAACAGAACGACAAAAATATGTTTTAAAAATGATCTCACCTCTGTTGTCCCCAATAAAACTATTGACTGGTATTTCACCGGTGTTTTACTGTTGTTTGTCTTCAACAGTGCCGACACATCCCTTTAAAATTATGATTACTGTCTTACGCTGAGCATCTGCATTTAAGTATTATCAGACGAACATTTTCAATGACAATCGTCGAATCACCGGGTGTTCACCGGTAGTTCAGTTCAGTTCGATTTTATTTCCATTATCAATCATAAAAAAATCAGATACAATTATAATAAATTGCCCCATTTTCAGTCAATACAATTTGTAGGCCTAAACTCGTCAACGTTATTTTACCATGACTGATATTGTGCCTGCTCTTTTCAACTGAATGGTAGGAAAGAGGGGGAATATTTAGAATTCAAATTCCAACATGTAATGTTTAAAGTAAATGTTTGGAATTGATAGTTTCACACACGATTGCCGTTTATCAAACACGATTCCCACTGATTTCGTAAAAGGTTGATCGCTTTCTAATTCCATAACCTTGCTCGCGTCCAACCCCGGCAAAGGATAGATTTTTGGGCACCGTGCCAGCTGCAGTACAGTTACAACTCGTCCGTGTTTATATTTTGTGACCCCGGCGTAGTAGTATAGTAAAATGGTCCTTGGGGGTGTTGGAGAAAAGAACAGCGGCGAGGGGGAAATGAGGTCAGTCAGCTTGAGTGACCGGAAATGTAAAAGGGTGACCACCAAATGAACGGACAATGTTCGTCTGGAGGATTAACAGTCATTGTTCATGAAGGTAAATCTGTCTGCATACCTGTCTGGCTCTTGCCGATCGAAATCTAATATCGCGTATAATCATGGAATTAGAAGTCCTTGGTATAATTATGTCGCACAGTATTATACCTTGGAGTAAGAAAATAATACAGAGGCACCACTGAACGTTTTGAAAAATGGAATTCTGCGGTCCCTGGTGAAAATAGGACTGGGTTTAGGGGCTTCAATATGAAATCAAAATATACGCTGGTTAAATAGCTTTGTACAGTCCAAAATTAGATTAGTTCGTTTGCCGAAGAATTCAATGAGCTCGAAAGTTCTCAATGCAAGCATACTAGTATACTAGATATCCAGACATCAGCAATGGGAAATAAAAAGGTATTATGGTTTTTAAAAAAGGTCAACGATTGGATGGGAAAAGTGAGAATATTAAAGACTTTGTCTGCGCCAGAAATACCTTGCATTGATTAATAGCAGAAAAATCAGAAGAACAGATCAAATATGTCAATGTATCTAAACGAACAGGTTCTATCAATTTAATGATTTTTGTGTTGGGTAGAAACATAATTGAAATTATTCTTGCCTTATCCCAACATGAATGAACACTGATTGACAGTGCTTTTAATGCCGAGA
The DNA here is from genome assembly GCA_036244855.1 of Temnopleurus reevesii. Classification (NCBI taxonomy): domain Eukaryota; kingdom Metazoa; phylum Echinodermata; class Echinoidea; order Temnopleuroida; family Temnopleuridae; genus Temnopleurus; species Temnopleurus reevesii. The sequence goes on along the minus strand of BQKZ01000109.1, from coordinate 133,554 downwards.
AGCTGTGAAAAAAATTTACAGGTTCTAAATGCCATTCAAATATTAGTCCATATTCTGGCCGTTTTTTTTTTTTTTATCTTTATCCTCTTCTTCTCTTGCACTTCTTCCCCTTCATGCATTCAATCCTACGAACGGTGCGATCCCTTCAGATCCACGGCCCAGCTAAAATGTTTGGTGCTTTTTTAAAAAAAAAACCGAACTTTCATGGAAGAGACTTTATGTCCCCCCCCCCCCCTATAAATTTGTGGGATTCTTCATTGGTATTTCATCCATCTGAATGCAATTACACCTGTCGGGTATCTAAATTTGATATTTTGTTTTAGAGTATTCAATACCAGACGATGTTATCAAACTATATCCGTATATAAAACAATTCAACCAAAAGAACACAAGCTTATATGTTCTTAGAAAACATAAGATAACTTCAGGAAGGGTCAATGCATGAAACGAGGATGCAAAAGCCAGGGGGCATTTGAGTTTTCCGGGAAAATTTCAATGACGTTGGTTTCAAAATATTGGAAGACGAGTGTATGATAAAATTTATGTTTGGATCACGTGGACTATGAAAACAGGTGATAGCCTTGGAAGGGCCTCGTATAGAGAACATCGAGGATTCATGGTGTGGGAATTGTCTCGAATGTTAACCAATGTTTATTTTGGCTCAGTCGAAATTACGCTCATGTTTGTTTGGGTGTGCGCTCAGTAGTCTTCCCTTGCAATTCTCACATCCCTCGATCATGTCGATCCTTTTCCCTCGACCAACCCCAGTGCCGTGTGCCCTGCATTTCTATCGCGATTATGATCCTTTTTGGCGCTCCCTTTCAGATATATTTATATATATTCCATATTAGTTTTGAAGCAATCTCGTCCGCAGCCGCGTTACGCTTTCCCAGCCCTCTGTTATGAAAGTAGATCGATTTTTTTTTACTACTGTCTGGAGCAACAGACAGCACCATAACAAATCTTGTGAATGGATGATGGCCAGACAGTGCTCAGAGCACCAATTACTACGCGCGCTCTTCGTTGATTGGTCAATAATTCCAGCAAGCGGGTCAATGAACAGTAGTAGCCACGCCCCCTCGATTACTAATAAATTCGTCTCAATCGGCTGGTATCAGTCAGATTTTAATCATTTATCGACGAGCAAGCCTGCATTTTTGTGATCTCAAAGAGTCATCAACATCATCACATATTCCTATTTCATATCTAGCCGCTATTCTTTCATTTGCGAGAGCGAGGGAAAGAATTTTCGACGGCAATATTTTGACTGGAGTTTCGGACGAGTTGTCTCGGTTTGTTTCGCTCTGGTTTATTTTGGATTGGGAGTTTGTTGGTCAACAATAAAGTGCACGTGGTTACTCCGCTTCGCCCCACAACCGGTACACGTGGCTACCTGATTATTTGGTGAGTATGCACATGGTCAGTTTCACCCACGGGGTTTAAATGTGAATTGAACTTTAAAAAAATAGGATATTTAGGGAAGATTTATTTGATATAGAATTTTGTATACCTACAACAGGTGAATATTTTGATATGGGTAATTTGTGCCGTCGGACGAATTTTCCTTTTGATTAAAAATGAGGATTTTAAAGAAAAAGGAGCCCGCATGCTATCTGACTGGATAATCAAAAAGATTGAATTGACTCGTGTTTTGTAACCCCATAAACCATCATATTTATTCGATCCAAACATGTTTTTAAAATCTGATAAAAAGTTTTTGTTAACGACTTAGAAATATGCAAATTTTGTCATCAACTTGTAACGGGGACTCGAGTAATAGGGTGCACAATTTGAAGTAAAATAGAGCACAAAATTGGAGGATGGGTCTGCTTTCCTTTTTTCTTGTCAGTTTCTGATGAGACTCATGGAGAAGGCCGGGGGTGCGGCGACGAGAGAGGGAGATGGACGCAGTAATTTTTAGATTTCCTTCACCCCCCCCCCCCCATTAGAAAATTCTTCGGCAATAGGAAGGTTTACTGTACAGATTCAAATATATGCACGTTTATTGCAAAGGAACATTGTTATTGGTATTCCTATTACACTTAAGTATAATACTTGGAATCCAGTTTGCATATATTACCTATTGTTATGTCGGGCAAGTCTCGAACAACATTTTGGATCGTCAATAACAACCTTACAGAACGCATAAATTTGCATCTTTTAGTAAACCCGCCTGTTCAAACAGCATTTCATTCTAGCCTGATTACAGAGGGTTCAATTAAAATCTAAATTTGCTAATTATTAGGAATAGAAAGAACATTGCCATACGCATCGGATTCCTGAAATTATTTCACTATAGAATGATTAACAGATTGAGATGGAATTAGTTTACTTTTATTTGGTTTGATACCCTCATGTGATATCCCATGATATGATATATAACAAAGTTGATACGTTGCCACTTTCTCAGTCTATCAAATTTCGTGACACACATATCGTCGATAACTCGTGATTCTTATGACTTTCCTATGTTGGGAACATATTCATATCAAACAGGTACAACGAACTTTACTCCCCGGTGATTCGGGAAATTATCTGTTCTTAACTTGTGGCGCGATTCCACATGTAGATAAAATTACTGCACGTAGGCGCTCACGGGGTGACACTTTCTAGAAATAGATCCTGTAGGTTAAAGCCACTCCCCGGTGAATCTAGAATTTATATCAGATTTCTTCGAAATAAATTTATTTGTTATGAAAAGAATCACTTAGAATTCATTAGGATAATCTGTCATGGTAGCAGCAAATAATGGGCACTTGTAATAAGGGCTGAAAGATAGACAAACCTTTGAGCGAAGGCACGTAAGATTTTTCTTCAATATTTTGCATCGTGGCGTTTATGTCAATACCTTTATATCTCTGACCCCGTTGAGTTGATACCACAACGTATGCATGCTGTGTCATTTGGTTTAAAATCAACCCTGTCATTTGCAGTCTATTTTATGATTTCGAATGATTGAATTCAATGTGAGTTGACATCTTCAAAATTGATCACTGTAGGCCGTCGCCGATAACTGTTGGCTATCGACGCCAATAATACAAAAAAAGATCTAAAAAATATGATAAGATAATGATTATGAAAGAAAATGAATATGACAGCGCGTAATATCATTGTATTTTTGTGGGAGGGGAGGGGGTGGGGG
>BQKZ01000109.1:112404-123435 GCA_036244855.1 Temnopleurus reevesii | reverse complement strand
TGTTGTGTGTATGTATACAATGCACACAATCCGCAATACGAACCCTTTTTTCAGTAGCCTAGGAGTGAAGTTACACTTTAAGACCGAGTTGCGGAATAAGGTCGGAACACACGTCCCCCTTTTCGGCAAAAAAAAAAAGAGAATGAAAGAAAAAAGGGAAAACGAGAGGGAATCAGGCGGTATATCACTCGTTTTATATATACATATTTTTTCATAAATAAAAATTATGGTCTTAGATTCCAGGAAATCGTATTTAAGAATATTTAACTTTCATTTTTTTCGGAACAAATCGACACAATGTGCCACACCCCCTTAAGATATCCTGGATCTGCCCCTGGTATAGGAGCTTGAATCCAAGCATTATCTTGTCTTTCAGCTCATCTCTCATGATACTTCTCCGGACTTGTGTATATAATAACCACCCATGGCCATCTTGATGTAAGTCCCACGTGCCCAGGTTGACGTTGGTTATGACGCTGTGTATTAGCCTGGTGACCCGTGGATAGACAAGGCATGCTTGGTAGTTGAACTTGGATGTGGACTACGTGCTTTGCTCATGTCTCAATATGTGTCATTTAATTTCTCATGTCGATCATTCATTTTGGAATATGCTTTAATATGTAATACGTCATGTGGGTCTGAAATATTGTCTAATGACTCCGGATTTTACGGTGGCTTTGAACTATTTCCAAGATTATTTAGCATTTCAAGCGTTATATTTCTCAGGCAAATTATCGATTTAATTTCTATAATTGATAAAATATGAATACGACCAGTAAAGCCATTACAACCCAATGAAGTAGAGAAACCTTAAATTGCTAATCTTTCTTCAGTTTGCTTCGAATCCCCCCCCCCCCACACAAACACAATTTCATACATTTCCTTACATATTCTTTTAAAAACCGCCTGTTATCCTTAAGTGATATATATTTTGGGCTGGGGTAAATGGGATTCGTTCATTTAAATTTGACAATCGCTATGTCCATGAGTTCAGTAAGTTCAGGGATGGGGGTTATTATAATACTTCATGACTTTCGAAAATTTTCTCCGGAAGAACTTTTAGAATTGGAATGAAAGTTTTTTTTTTAATAAATGTTACTGGACTTGACGTGATGTTGAGTGAATCTGCCTGTTCTCGAGACAAGATTCCTCCGGTGTCTGTCAGTGATTGTCTGCTTCATACAGAATCTACTTCTCCTTGGCATGTTCCACTTTCTTTAAAGGTTCAGCCCAAGTTCATATTCTTAATTCGTCGTCGACATAAATGTTACCCTTATGTCTTGAAATATGTTCATGATGATGGCGTCTGGGAACTGGAGGGAATGGGGATATTGAGCCCAGCTTCGGTTTATAGAATTCTTATCAATTTTCTCAAGCAATTCATCTTCGAATCCGCCATTATAATCAATTGGTAATGGGTGAAAGAATGTCAGACATCAGATTAAATCAGCGAAAGATGTTAAGTTCTTGTTATCATCATTAAATAGTTCTTGTAGTTATCATTCAATCTTATCCCATATAGTCACGACTTTTGTATGGATGTTGGATTTCCGTCGCTGACATATCCTTTGAGTCCGTGGAGTATACTCTTCCATTGATGGCAATGCCAAATTATCATTGATAGTCCCCGAATTGCACTGTATGAGTCAATAAGTAGCTATGTCACAGTCTGTGTGTCCATCCTTCCTGTGTTAATTAACAAAGAACATGCTCGCTAACATTCTGAAGCCTCGGTCACATAGGCCCCCGGAAGCAATACGGTTCACCACGATTCTTTGTTCGCAGGCAGCCAGCTGTGAACTGACAAAGAGTCGTGTTTAATCGTGTTGCTTCCGGGGGCCCTATGTGCCGGGGCCTTAAAACTTTGCAATCTTTTATGTTAGCACAAGTGTGTTCGTTTTTACGGCGAGTGCAAATTTGGCGGGTAAACGATTGTAGAGGCTCCTGTGCACCCACCGGAAGAGAATTGGTACAAAAAACTGTTGCATGCTTTTTGTTCATTTCCATCATCTTAGAACTTGTATGATGTTAAATGCAATGTATTTCAAGACGGATTTTCTTCTTTTGTCCCATCTCCAGGATCTGACAAGACTTATCAAATCCGCTTTAAGAGAGGCACACCGGAACAAGCGATCACCATCGACATCGTCAGGGTCATCATCATCAAGATCATCAACGCGGAGGTCGTGCACTTTCGAATACCGAACCACCGTTACCCGACAAGGACAATGCATTCGATTTGGGGACTTTCCGGCATGTTTATCTGGTGACCAGTTGTACCCATTTGCACGAGAATGCTAGCCTAAAGTACTCGTGTAGGACTATAGGTATCAAGACATTGGACATAGCTCTACCCTCTGCTAGTGGCGACGATGCATGTTGCGCATCAAGACACTGGTGATTCCCTGCGAGTGCGGCAAAGACATCTTCTGGCCCAATATTCTGCGCGACGCGTTCATTTCCTATGTATTATGCGGGCGGTGTGGCACATCAAGGAGAGACGTGTACTCACATTCGTTGACCCAAGGCTGACTTCATCGTGAACACTATGCAGAACAGTACATGGACGTTTGTACAAAGAGATTCGCTGTATTTAATTTAAAAAGGAGTTATATATTGTATTTTATTATGTAAATATTTGGTGAGATGCGTGATGAGATTGAATGATGAGCAAGAAATATTAAACTCATTGTGGCGAAGAAACTGCAATTGGTAATCTTTTCTGAGCAGGTACAAGGAAGGAGGTCGAAATATGTTTTTTATGTTAGTTATCACTGGAAAGAGAAATAGATTGTTACCTCGGATATGTTGGTAAATAACTTAATCAAAAGTTCAAAACACATGTCTGATGTTTTCCACACAAATTTCTGTAATGTTCTCTGTCACACATAATATAAATGATCAAGATTAAAACACTTCCCTGCTTTCGTCGTCTTATCATTTCCTATTTGCATTCACATAATCAAAACAATTGCTCTCAAATGTGATTTTCCCAGGAAAGCGTTGTGAGCCATAACTTTTTGATATATGTGACTGTTAGCAAATCTAATTGTTTTTTAATCTTCAATTTTCAAACTTTTTTAGGCCAAGGGTTAATTAGGGGGAAAAGCTCTCATAAAATTTGTATTACGATCCAATTTATTAAACGTGCTCTTTATGAAGGTTTAATGAGTTAAACTAAAGTCTGTATGGAGCATGTTAATTTAAGGGGAAGGTTTGCCAAAATTCCCCTTTCCTTTTCGGTTTTAGTTCGCAAATCAATTTGATTTGATTCCATCAACTGATCCATATTTTAGAGTGAGAAATAGTCCATTGAATGTCATCAATGGCGCCTATATGCGCCTGATGGGATTTAAGAATTAAGAAAGACTAGAACGCTTTATTGAAATCTGATTATTTTTTTTTCCAGAGTAGTATAAAATTACATTTCTGTTCGATGCTCATGTCTGTACATGTATTCATCTTTTAATTTATGAAAGAAAGTATTCTGCCATCGTGGATAAAGTTTGTGTTTTCCAAGATTTGTTTCTTGTTCTTGTTATTTTCATTGCCGAAAGTTTTGTCTTATCATTCATTATTATAATATAGCTGTACTTTCATATTACACTATGGTGTCTTCGATTTCAGTCAACTGTGACAAAGGGCACGTCAACCAGAAGTACTACGTCATAATTTGTGAGCTTCTGCTCATTGTTATACGTGCGCAACTACCTGTAACGTAACAATAAGGAGGCGCGCAAACCGGTCGAGGTGCTCTTCGTCGCAGTTGATTGAAATCGAAAACCCCATATTATCAGAGTATTCTGAGATACATGTAATTATAATCTCATAACTTGATAGGTTTGATTAGTTTGAAAGCACTACATCGTCTGAAGTATTGATCTTTATAGTTATTGCATTTCAGTGAAACATTTCATTCTGACGTTTATGCACATTTCAATACCAAAGTACTAATTATGATTGCGTCGTTTATTACGATGTAAGTGGTGTGTATTGATGGTATAAAATTGAGGTTTTGTGTTTGTGTATTTGCGCCTTGAATAATACTCATGCCTTGATGCACTGTGTATTCAGAGTNGGAGGGGGCTATATGCCCCTCTAGGCTCCCCTGGATCTTGTTCGTCCTGAAGTGTGCTTTTTATCTCCAAGGAGTATTGTCGTACATCAATTGGTTGTATTTCTTGGTAAAACAAAACAAGTTTTGAATTAAGAACCCGCTTGAGTAACGCATTTAAAACATTCACACATTCTTCTCAGGTGAGTAATATAGTAATGCGAGTCCATGGCTAGAGACGAATAAGGCAGTTTACAAACGAATATTGTATGTGTGGGTTCAACTTCACGTTCTGAAATTGTGCGTGTGTGTAGTGTGCTTTTGTGTATACGTGTTTACATCAAATAGCGAGGTTTGCACACGCTTGCTTGCACTTGAATTTTTGAATGGTTTCCAATTTGATTGTATATATTATTGGGATGAATACAAATTTGTCTTTTTTTTCTTATAATGTCATTTCACGGGAGACATAAGTTTATTAACCTTAACTTTAGAGAGAGTTGACAAAATAATATTAGGGTCTTTAAAATGTAATTTATAGATGAAAGATGATAGATAAAATTTGCTTTGTTCTGTGAGCAAAACTTTTTATGGAAGATTTTGCGAATCGTTTCAAGATCATTTCAATCGATAAACTAGTTTCGTAATTAGTTTATATAGCATTCTGGACTTGTGCCAATATTCAATCAATTGCATTTTCGAACCTCCCAATGGTTTTTTTTATGTGGTGTAATCCTTTTGATCATCATAAGTTGTCATTTTCATTCGAAGGGTACGATTTAAGTCACCCCTTTTTTGGCACCTGCCCAAAGGCCAAGATGATAAATCGATATAGAGGTTCTTTGTCAATCAAGAGTCTTTAGGTTCAAATTTGTGCCTTTCCCCGCACCCTGTATTTAGGAAAGGTCTAAACCTGAACAGAACAGACTACATTTTCGAAGAATCGAGTGTGGCACAATAAAATATATCTGTCTATTTCTGTGATTTGTGTGAACACCAGAATTGCGTTATGCGCATCCGATTGTCATACAAAGGAACATTCAAATTATATTAGGCACCCCGTAACGTCTTGAAAAGTGGAGGTGCGGAACTTTCCTAAAATGTTTGGGGCTTCAACCACGCCCCCTCCCCTCCAAGTTCCACGACCCCTGAAAAATGCATTCCAGATAACTTTTACAAAAACACGAAATAAACTATTTTCGAAAAATTAAGTCGAACGCAAATTCAATGGTCCTTTCTAATGCTATTCTAATAGGAACCGGCTTGCGATTGTTGTGTCCACACGTCCGCAAATTTGAATACACGGCGTACTGTTTTATAGTCTGTGACCCACTTAACTTTTCGGATATAGTTCATATCGTGTTAAAATTATCTTATCCCCCTTTCCTTATAACCAATAGCTAATCATTTACCAGCAGAATTTTGCAAAGGTATGTCGAGAGTCTCTTTTGTTTGCTTCCTCAAAACATAACTTCGCAAACATTAATTTGATCATTAGATTTACACGGACAAAATATCAAAATGTGTCAGGATTTCATTTGATTAGTCGGCTCAACTGTTCTCGTCAGACGCATTGCATAATATTTGTTTGGCAGAGGAAGACGAATGCTTGAATCATCTGCGTTAGGTATTAATGTGGATTAATGTTAACGAGCTGATGAAAACGTCTGACACGTTTTACGGGGTTATTGGCGTGCAGAGATTGCGATGTTTTAAAGCAAATGTTTCACCTCTGACAAACAATTTTCTTAAAATTTCAAGTGAAATTTAGACAATAAGCTTAATTCCACACATCGTGAAAGTAAACTTTATAGGCTACCTCGTTACGTTGAGGAGAGGAATATCTGATCAAGAAATGAATGAAATAGAGGGAAGGAATAAGACATGCTTGCTGCAACAGCTAATTATCTGTCACAGAAAAAGTGATCTCGTTTGCTTTTCCCGTTTTTTTTGTTGTTTTTTCCTTTAAAATTCACAAAGAGGCCTTGATTCCTCTTTCAGCCATAAACTAGATAGGCTACTTAATTTACACGAAAATGATAATTCCTTTTAAAGGAGTAATAGATCCACCTACAAACAATTAAGTATAAAAAAATTGAAAACATACCCTTTCAATTCTGCGTTCTGAAGAAAAGACATTCATGTTTTAACTTCAGATTTGAATAATTTCGTATTTATTTTTTTTTATTATAATTGCTATTATCTTTATTATTGTTATTATTAAACTCGATTTCAGGAGTTATTGGTGCCCCCCCCCCCCAATGTGATGTTAAATGTTTTGAGGCGTTTTACATTGAATTTGGAATATTTACGGTAAATTTATATCGAAACGGGTTTTATTACTTTTCACTTCAGATGTAGATCATCATGACCGACTCTTGTCTTACAAAAAAGTGGTATTCAAAGGGTCGAAACTCGTGCCCCATCAATCCCCAAATATGTAAACCACAGCTATAAATACAATTTCTCACCCTTTTGATTGATTCATTGGGTTCATATTTAGGACAAACTTTGTGTAGAAACCATTGGTAACAATGTCAACCACTTGTGGTGGTTAGTCTGCTGTCTGCCCTCCCCGGTGAGAAGAAGAAAGGTTTCGCACGTACGATCACAACTTTAGCACGTACGTATCCCAACCACAATGAAGGGGGAAACAAAGCGATATATAGCGGTTAGAACATTTTAATAATTCGAACAGATGCGAACCTGTCTGGCTAGCTGTATGGCGATTTAAAATGACTTAACTGTTAAAGAAAGAAAGAAGAAAATTGATGAAAAAGAATACAAAAAGCGAATTATCCCCGGGAAAGAGGAGAAACTTTGTAATGATAAATGAAGAGACAAGACAGGAATCAATTTGGAAACGGGACTGTCACTGACTGTTGCGATTGGAAAGTTGTATCCCAATTTTTTTTTTATCCTGACTTGATTGTCCATTTAGTTTTGTCCATTGAATACATTCAACATTTTTAAACACTTGTTGGCATGTTTCAGTAATAAAAAATCACAATATTTCGATATGATTTCTTCCGAATTAAACGCCGAGCGTATTTCCAGTTCATAGGAATATACATATGTATATTCATTTTTTGGTCAATAATTTTTGCGAGTAATTTTGAATAAATGAAATACGGAATGTTGACCAATCCGTTGAAACGATAACACTATGTCGTAAAAGAGGATTTTGAATTATCAAGTTCTTCCTCAACTTCTTTTTTTTGTGGTAATTTCTCTGTTTCAACTTGACGACCTGTGTAACTTTCCAAAGTGTTGGCTCATATTGATGGCGTAAATGGCTGTTGAATCGTGATATATACGTTTTCGAAATATATGTAACTGTGTTTATTATAAAGCATAATGATATAATGGTTTATCTCCTTGTCATCTCATACAGATCTCTTTGGACATTTGGAGGAGCAATTCCAGAAGTGTCCCTCCAAGTCTAGATCTTAGAAGCCAACCACCATGATGTCAGCAACCATGAGATGTCAATGGCTTCTCTTCAGCCTTGGTACCGTACTCGTCCTCCCCTTCATCGAGGGTGCCTCTGCCGGCATCGCAAGACATCGAGGGTCGATGTCTCATAACAGACGAGAAGATCAGCCGTCATCATCATCCATCTCCTCATCAGGAACGATCTCACATGATCACGAACTAAATCAACACGAAGTCGAACTCGAGCAGAACTTGGAACTGCCATTGATCTCAAAGAACATTACAGCACCATCTCTTCCTTTAATTCAAGATGAAGGTGAAATCGAGTTACCACGAGGGTTTAAATTCGTTGCTCTGGACGAGAATGACACCCCAATCATCATCATTCCAAACTTGCATCATCTTTTGGAAAATAATAGTGTGAGTATTATTTCTTTGAAAACGGGATATATTATAACCTCTCAGGATTCCTTGTTAAAGTATGTTGTAATGATCACTATTCGAAACATATTGCGCAATTCGAGCAGTGCTCACATGACATTAGAAAATGCTTTGATAATTTGTGTTCTAAATTATTTTCTAGGAAATGCATGTTTGTGTACTTTAATGAGTAATAATTTGAGCTAACAGTGAAGAGTTCTTCCAAACCACAATAGGTGTATGAACCTGTCATGACCGTACCTACCCTGTCAATGCCCTCCACATTGTTACCATCCCCGCACCTCTTGCTGTTTAAAAATTGGACCTGGTAGGGCAAAGTGATTCCATTTCACTTGAACGATTAATATAGTGTTATCATAACTTCATATCCAATACAAGAGGAGCAATGTTGGCATCCTCTCCTCGGTCATCCGATGCTGATTTGGTGTCTGGTGTGTCTCTAGAGGGAACTGTTACATCATGTCGTCTGGAGCCTTCTCACACTTCATGGAAGTGAAAAGTGATGCCAATCTCGTGCTAGGGTTTTAATACCCGACCTGAAAACCCTAATTCACGTTCTATTTATCCATATATCTCATCTCCTCATCCTTCACTTGCCATGTTGCATCACGGAATAGATATTGACAGCCCCGACCTATTGGTATATTGGAGTCCCGTTTCTTTTAATAAAGCCCCTGTCTCATAGGACCCGGAAGCAACACTATTCACCCCGTCTCTTTTTTACTTCACAGGTAACTGCCTCAGAACAATGAGTCGGGGTGAATCGTGTTGCTTCCGGGGTACTATGTGACCGGGGCTTTAAATGAGTTGAACATGTTGAATGTTGCAATGTCGTGTTTTGATTGGGACATTGACAGATTAGATCGTTTATGGAAGGCTGTCTGACTCTGGTCGGTGGTTTGTGGTATTTAGTTGCATGTCAGTTTATCCATCGGTGTAATTGATTCGACCAGGGAACCTAATTCAGATTATGTTCGTATTCCCTATCACGCGACCCATTCAGAGACTTCATGGGCTCATTTCAGAACAATAGTCAAGCGTCAGGCTAATATGCGGTCCAGTAATAAAACTAATAGAAATAATTATTTCACTGACAATCAAGTAATTACCAAGGGCAGCCTATTTGTATTGATGATGATGATGATGATATTGATAATGATTGATTACATTCATAATAATGATGATAATGATAATATTAAAATGATGATAATGATAACAATAATGATACTAATGATATTGATAATAATCATAGTAATAATGATAATGATCAGGATTAAAAAATGTATCTCATAATGACGATGCTAATCAAATTTACAAAAACCTAAACGAAAAGTCAACCCTAAATATGAATATATAGACAAAAAGTCCGCAAGCGGTATTAATGTAATTATATTTATAGTTATTTTTTCCTTTCGGTTTGATAAACATGTAAAGAAGAATAGAAAGAAGGAGTTCAAAATAAGTTTACCATTAAGTTTTCAAAAAAGTGACTTATGTATCATGTATACCATGAATACTAATCTAAAAACTGGCTGTATATAGATAGAATACTAATGCACTTGGGCTTTACATTATTTCCATATCTGTAATTACTTCTTTTCTACCATTTGAGAATCCGGACTTAAAATTTGGATTCAATGATATTATCAATATCTTCAGAGAAGATCATTTGATCCATTACCCATCTCAAATTTGTATTTGTATTATATTCAAATGGAAATAAGATCATCTCCATTTGTTGTTGTTTTTAAAAGCTTATTTCTGGAAGCTTTTCAGTAATGTGTTGTACATTTATGCATAATTGTTAAAAAAAAATATCCGTAGGCCCAAACAATACAGCGCATTAGGCTATATCCATATAGTTACTGCGCTATGTAAATCATATAATAATAAATATTATCATTATTATAATAGTTAAAATAGCTTTGTGCGCTAACTGTTTAAACTATTTGTCTTAAAAGTGCAAGAAAAAGTAAATGCAGGAGTCTGTTTCTCTGCTGCTCTTTGTTTTGTTTTTAAATTGGGGTTTGCAAGACAGTGTGCCTGTACCATAAAAAAAAATACGAGAAACTTTTGATTAATCGTATCTCCTTTATGTTACATACCAAATGTCTTGCAGTTCAAGAAGTAGTATCCTTCTGATGAATCATTAGATTAATCCGGTCTTTTATGCTTGTCCTTGAATTGATGCGAATGAAATCACAGTGAGAAGGACGGATTAATTTCCCTTCTAGACAAACATTCGTTACATGATGAAGGATAATTTCATGCCTGTCATTTGAAATATTTACACGTTGAATGGATTTCATTTTAGTCATGTTAGTTCTAGGTCGGGGGTACGTACAGAATATGGATTGACTGTCCTACATTATTTTGAAAGTAACAAAATAACTAATGAGTAATTTTTTAAAGTATTCTTCCGTTAAAGCAAGAAGATGTCAGGATGATAGTGTGTATGACTGGCATTGTGGAGATTCCTGCGATATTATTCTAGCAGAATGTGTACACTTTTCAGAAATGAGCTATGGTGTCGCGTGATTTGCGATTCCTGGGTTCAAAACTACTCAAACATGGGGTACGGTTAGTCAGTGCTGAATCCGTTGGATTTGCTCTTAACGTGAGCACATGTTGGCATGAGCCAAGCGTCTCTCCCGTGTATGTATAAGTAAAGGGACCGTCAAATAAATTCAATTCAAACAGAGCATGCGTTGTCTCGTTGGTCGAATTATCATAGATTTTTTCCTAGATTGAAACATTCGTGAGGAACTGACTATTTTTTTTTTTATTGATGGGTGGACAATGAACTTCATTTTCCATCTTAATAAATCTCACATCTGCGTCGATTTATCTTTGGTAGGTTAACTAAAAATGTCGAGAAGGAACAGGCTCAACTCACAAAAAAGTTTATTTTTTCTTCAACTAAACATACAGTAGCGGATCCAGGGGAAGGGGGCGGGGGCGTCCCAGCGCACGTCTGTGACGACCTTATTCCGCAACTCGGTCTTAAAGTGTAACTTCACTCCTAGGCTACTGAAAAAAGGTTACATCTCGTGTAGACATCGCATATACACACGACTCGTCATGAAGCGTATGTGAGGCAC
>BQKZ01000109.1:85535-101250 GCA_036244855.1 Temnopleurus reevesii | reverse complement strand
CTCTCTCTCTCTCTCTCTCTCTCTCTCTCTCTCTCTTCTCTTCCCTTCTCTTCAATGACCACTCTGGTGCTCTTCACTCGTGGTTCTCCCACCGCTCGTGTTTCCTTCACCTGAGGACGAGTTAGTTAATTCTACTCGGAACGACGTGTTTTTCATATATATTTTTTTTTTCTTTTTTTTTTAAATTTTCAACAAATCTTTTTCGAGCTCTTGCTCAGTCCTTCTAAGGACTTTTTTTTTTAAAAGGTAACCCTACATCACATGATGCAACAGCAAATCTTATCTTAATGTTTACTACACTATGCAAGCTCTAGCTTTCTTCACAGAAGAATATTGCTTGTTGGTAGTTTGCGCGAGTGAAATTATTTCTTATTAAGCATTCACTCCCATGCATGGTGAGAAAGGTGCATTAAACCTATATATGACGAGAAAGTGACACATTCTGTTTAAGTTTAGAAAGGCAGACCTACTCTAGAATCCCAAAGGAACGAGTCACTATCATTCTCGTCAAGGTTTTACGTAGGTTGTTGAAATAATAATGCAACGGGCAAAGTTCACCACATCCCCCTGTCATTATAATTCCAGTAAAGAGCTATTTTAGGATGAAAAATAAAGAATTTTGATTTCCCCGGGGATGAATTTCGCCTTCCCGCCGATGTGATTATCTATGCTAATTACCGTAACATAATAGATAAAAGTAATATAAAGAAAGGAAATACAAAGTACACGATAACTCAATAACGCAAAAGAGAAGATGTTTTTTTCAAGAAATAGTCTTTTATTTTCACAAATTTGCCCCAACATTATTTTTGTATTATAGTACACCCATATGCTCATTTACAGCAATTAAACCCTAATAACTAGATCAAAGGTCTGATTTTAGCCCCGAAAGAGCTCTCTCTGTCACTTTACCTATAAAAGTGCTAACTTGTGCCTCATTGAAGAACAATTTTGGCACTTTCTACGAGAATTTACGAATTTATATGTGCCTTTACCAGTTTACTGGGTTGAACCAGCTCATAGCAGGTGGTGACCCAATGCCAAAAAAAAAACAACATACTAATAAAATAAAAATTAAGCAGCATTCACTTCAATTATGTAACGAAACTGCCTTAACTTAGTCGACAAGGAATGGAGCCAGTCATTCTACACTTTTAATTTTGTATGTAGCCTAAAAGGCATAAAACTTTAACCGCACTCTCACTCTGGGGTTCGAACCCACCACCTTTCCAATACAAGACATACGTCCCACTATGCGAGCCACACACCCGGTTGAGAAAATCTGTATATGCAATGTTGTTACATCTATGTTTTAATTACTCTAACTACATTATTATCTCTTACTTAAAGATATTATGCTATTATTTGAGTTTGCAATGCTTAAATTTTGTGCGCAAACCGATTTTTTAAAGTAAATTACACTTGCAAAAAGCGAGTAATAATTATGATCTTGCAGATTTTTGTCAAAGCACCACTCTTTGGTTGCAACAACAGGGAGAGCTCTTTCGGAGGTAAAATTAGCATGTATTCTTTTTGGTGAACAATGTTCTCTGATATCTGTCAAATTAAAACGATACAACACGTGATAAAAATAAAACAACTTAAAAGATAAACAATATTCCACTTATTAAAATGATATACATTAATTATAAATGTAGCCGATGTACTTATTCATATCTTATAATTACGAAGTGTGGAGTTGTTATCAATTTAAAATAAAACTAATTTTAAGATAGCATTCGCAAAGGGATATTAAATCAGACATGCACAAGAGTTAAAAATTAAGACAAACTTGTCGACAAGAATCAAGAAGTAACAGAAAGAGAGAGGGAGAGAGAGAGAGAGAGAGTGAGGGCGAAAGAGGATAAGATAATAAGAAAACGAAGAAGTAAAAGAAGAAGTAAATATTGTAGGAGTAGATCAACGGAACCTCATTAAAATACAATGAATTTCAATTTCAAGCACTTTCTTTTCTTATTTACACATACTTGTAATCAATTATAAAACATTTTGAATTATTATATAATTTTGCGAGAGTACATGATCAATAAATATATAATTTACAACATATGTGATTCATCAT
Organism: Temnopleurus reevesii; assembly: GCA_036244855.1. Classification (NCBI taxonomy): domain Eukaryota; kingdom Metazoa; phylum Echinodermata; class Echinoidea; order Temnopleuroida; family Temnopleuridae; genus Temnopleurus; species Temnopleurus reevesii. The sequence continues at coordinate 99,167 of BQKZ01000109.1, read as the reverse complement.
TAAATTTACCCATCGTACCAAAACACATTATCTACACACTCTTGAGAAATAAACCTTTGAGATTCGAAAGATGAGACAAGATTTGAAATTCTCTCTTACCAGCGTTGTCACAGGATCAAAATTTCGAAGAGAGAAAGAGAGAGGGAGAGGGAGAGAGAGAGAGAGAGAGAGAGAGAGAGAGATAGACAGGCAGACAGACAGTCAGAGAGAGATAAAATGGGAGAGACAGAGAAATCGAAATTGACAAATGTTTCAGAATACCCCACACGTCATCGTAAATATAAGTTTCCAGGGCAGAACATCACAGACTTCATCTATAACTAATTGATACAAAGAGATATTCCAAATCTTATCTTTCTTAAAGAATTATTTCTCATAGTATTGTCATACAACAAAATTAATTTTTACATTCGTATTACATGGCACTTGGAACATGTTACAATATTATTCTAATAAATTAAGTAAATGAAGCAATGAAAAAATAACACTTTGTCTACGAACAGCGAGTTAAGCATGATACAGGCTAAACAAATTACAGCGATAAAACTAGGCAAATATGGCAAATTTCTAATTGGCACGAAGTCTAACTATTAATTACGAATACCAACGATTATTATGATGATTGTAGCATTGTAGAGCATGGAAAACACGCAAAGTGTAGCCTGAGATAATACAGCCATTATACCAGTAATCATGCGAATAGAGTTTAACACAGGAGTGTCACATTTTCGCAAACTGGTAATGGTGTAGAAATGTCATAACCTCAAGATGCATGCGAACCAGGCTTTACTCGTAATTTCAAATCTAAGTAACGATGCCTTTTTTAAGTATTGCTTTACGAATCGTTCATACGCTCTTGATTAGGACCATGATTGTCACTATCTGCTAACATGTACAAATTATAAACCAATACCAAAATGAAACCGGTTGATACAGAAACGCACGGAGCTACCCTACGTATATCAATCACCAGGCTATTAAACAAGCTAAAATCTTTTTTAAACTAAGAGACAACTTTGTCGATTTCGTCAGTGTATATACAACATAAACAAATGTAAAAGTTAAATGTACATGAAGGCAAAAGTGTTTTTAATAGCACATTACTGAAAAATACCTGGTTGAATTTGACCACTTACAGTGTAAAAGTTTACCACGTTTCGTGTTCCTTGTAACCTTTGTATAACACGAATGTGATGATTTTTTTTCTCTGTAATTAAACCCTAAGGGGTAAACGTTTCACCTGGAAATTTATTGCTCCCATGTTTCAAATTCAACCAGGAGGTTTTTCAGTGCATATAGAAGCGATACATCAGGGACTGCATCTCCACCCTGGATTTATCAAACTTATATCTGTGAACAACGTATTGAACATTTCATAATTGGGATTTCTTTGATCCCGAGCTATCCACTCTCTCTTGATTATCAAAGTGCTAATATGCAACCATGACATGTCTTCTTACCTTCCCAACTAACCGTGGGATGAATACTTCAGTTGTTTTGACGACTGATGGAGACCTGATACTATACAAGAATAGCCATAGAAAAAAAGTAACCCTTATACGCGTTTCAGTAAGAACATGATAAAAATAGAATGCGAATGAGCCATTAACACGCATCTCGAGTTGACGTCCTTACAAGGCCCAAATAGTATGAAATTGCAAAATTTCTAGATGACTTTTCATACAATAATTTTCAGAGAAAAGTTAAGCTGTTCGATTTCATTCAGAATGTCAGAAATTGTCTTCCTCGACGTTATAAAAGATACATCCCACACTTGACCTATACAAGTACTCTGTTATAAAATCTGGACAAAAGATTATTTGGGCAACAAAAAAAATCAACACAAGGTTAAATTTGCTTCTTTGGTTAAAAGAATAAAAAAAGAATTTGGTAATTTTGTAACCCATACTTGTGTGAAAAGGATATTACCTATCCTTTTTAGAGTGCACTGACGTCTTAAGATCACTGGTTAAATAGTCTTGAAATGAGTCAATATACATTGTATATGGGGACGTCCCCATGCTATCATCTCCATTGCGACAAGGGTAAAACACACGTATGAACTTCAGTGTAATAGACATTGACTGGAGTCTGCCATTTGCATAAGGGATCCAATATTGACAATCTCCATTTAGAAAAGGTATTCAATCCGTGTGGTATTATTAGCTTCTGATAAGTTGAGAACATACGCATGTTCAGCCAAAAGGGAGTTAGAACATCAACATGTACTGTAAGGGTGGGAAAGTACATAGATTTAGAACGTGTACTGTGAATAGCTATTTCTTGAAGTGAACGTTTCCTCCACATTAATCTCATTTATCTGCAAATAATAGAGGGTAATTGTCATGTCTTATCCATCATATATATCTTATATTGATCGACACCATCCAATAAACTTAATGGCCCGTATTCCGATAGCGAGGTTTAAGTTAACCCTGGTCTAAATCTGTGGTTTAAGTATGGGCAGCCAAAAAAGCCAAAACTTTATTTACAATGTATCATTTTCTTGTTAGCTGTTTTCTTCTCCCATGCGCTAATAATGTAGAAAACTATTTAAATTTTTTTTATTCCGAGACAGTTTTGAACAATATGAGTGCTAAATGAGCTGGTAAATTAAATATCGACTGTTAGAGATTCAAGCCTCTTTTGGCTACCCATACTTAAACCACAGATTTAGACCAGGGTTAACTTAAACCTCGCTATCGGAATACGGGCCAATGTCTTTGAGCAATTCTTTAACAGAGTGATGTATGTAAATTATATTCATTGATTCGTTTTCATTTCAGGAATCATTCAATACCCTTTTTTCTCCAGAACACCCTGTATTACATTTAAAGCAATAAATAAAAAATAAAACGAAACACAGTCTCTGGACACCACACAAATTACAACGCATGGGACCGCTACACCAATGGATTTGGATTGACTTGAATAAGACCAACAAAGCTCACGACATTTCGCCTTACAGGTCATTTCACTTTTTATGAATCATTTGAAAAATATGATACAACCATATCACATATACTATACAATAAGAACACTTAGAATTGCACAAAATAAATACATAATTAAAATTCTAAATACACTCTAAAAATCTGTAAAACTACTAACAATTTGTTGTCAAAGGAGTTTCCAAAAATGTTTGTAAAATTAAAAGTCTCCTCAATTTGACCTCATGTACTCACTATAACAATGATATGTTTTTAATATAATTGTTTTTATAAACATGCGAATATCACTTTCATGGTCACTAAAACCAATTTAAACTGAATGTGACAATTAGTTTTAACATTTCTGGCAACTCTGTTGAAAACAGATTTGCTGTAATTGTACAGATTCTTAAATTGAACATTATTACGTAAGCAATCCACTTACATTTAATTTGGTATGATAGAAAGAACTTCAGACTGTTTTAGGAGTATATTCCCTAAAATATTTGTGATAGTAGGTAATATCGCTTGGTGCTTTAAAAAAAAAGCCGAACTTAAAAAATGACAAACTGTGAAAGAACGAAAACATTAAGATAATAAAATAACAGATGAGTTAAAAGCTAATTTTGAGAAAAGAGTTGTAAGTTAGATTATCTGAGATGATGACTGCAGCAGAGCTTTCAGCAAATCACAATGCAATATCTACATTATCATAGTCTTTAGTCTTTACTTCTATAAAACGGAATGCTTCGGATTTTTCAACTTCTCTAAGAAGTTTTACTGTTTAAAGTATCATTACAGAAAAATAAATCTTTATTTTCTTTTTTAAAAATCGAAATCGTCGTCGTCAAGATCTGAGCCAAATGGTTGCATGGCTTCTTTTTCTTTATAGTCTTCTATCCGAGGCTCTGGTTTGAACACTTCATCTTCAGATCCTATCCGAGCAACACACTTTGAGAGTTGATCTAGAATTGTAGAAAGACGTCGGTCTAACGCTTCTAAATGCTCGTCGACTAACACTGGTGCTACTCTGTCAATTGCTAACGAGTCTCGCATTAGATCGCTTAGTCGGTATTTATCGGTCGCTAGAAGTTTTAGACGTTCATGCGTTGACTGTCGTAATCTATCGAGCAGAGAGAAAATAATATAAAATTATCATAGTATTCAGGAAATTGAAATGGATTTCTACCGATAGATTTTCATACCTATTGAAATGTTAACATTTCCAATTTCAATACATGAAACATCGAGACAAAACGACTCTTTTCCCAAAGGCCAAAAATGTAGTGGTATCATGCAACATGAATTATCATGACAGTATACAATTTCATCCAAACGAGCTTTTTTTCCCATATAATCACCATTACGATACAATATCAACTGATTGAACTGTTGCTATATCATTTTTTTTGGTTTTTCTTTATGCAATACTTCCTTTGGCTACTGTTACATCTTTGAAAAGATCCATAACTACGATTGCTTTTTCTCACTCATGACAACATTGATGATTAAGAACTAAGAAGCATGTGCAAGTCATTTTAAATAATTGAAATCTTCTCAGGGTTCTCAATATAAATAATATTCATATTATCATGACAGTGGTATGGTAGCCAAACGATTTGAATAATTTGAATACAACTCTTTTTGCTCTATCTGCTAGGTTTGTCCTTGTGTCTTTAAAGGAGCCACAGTTATTAAAGATTAATCCCAAATATGGTGCCTGTTTAACAATTTCTATATCTTTATCATTTATCTTGAAATTTTGGTCTTTTAACATTTTGCCGTTTTTATTACATACTATTATCTTGGTCTTGTCTATATTGACTTCTAACAACCATTTGTTACAATACACATCGAGTCTATTTAGTAAAGTTTGCATCCCCTCTTTCGATTTTGATACCAGTACAATATCATCTGTATGTATTCTCTAAAATGTAATGAGAGGAAGTGTATATTCGCGAGTGAAGGATCTTTTTTTATTACAAAAGAGTAAAATGTGAGTATAATGCAAGTCAATTTTTTGGTTATACATTATTCTTGTAGCGCAGTCACTATCGTAAGAGTGAAGAACATAAGAATTAATTCGAATTTCACTCAAACTTTAAAAAGAATCACTCATTCGCCGGTGAACATTTTTATTCAGGATTTTCGAGAATAGAAAAGTTAGGGGGAAATACCTACCTACAGCACTGGATAAGAGGTGCTAGTATACTTAGTTCGTCATGTCTATGCTTCCCAAACCTGAAAGAACAATACATTTAAATATCATTAATACTAACTCCACGGAGTGGCCTTCTACCAAATGACTCTGGTCAACTGGAACTGTTAAAGATATTCTTCTCTCTTTTTGTTGTAGTTGCTGATTTCTGTTCGGACGACACCCTACAGACAACATCTTTGCTCTGGCATTGCTCCACAAAAAAAAGAGCGAAAATTGACATGTTGGTCTGATTTAAATGAAATAAAGCTCATAGTTAGGAAATACTCTTTTAAGAATAACGATTAAAAATAGTCCGAATAGGACCAGTATGCTGGAGACATTTTAGGCACACTGTGTAATGCCTTTTCATTGAAAACATTATCGATAATCGGACGACACCCTACAGACAACAGCTTTCTTTACTCTTTCGTTACCCTTTCTTTACTCTTTCTTTACTCTTTCTAATCTATATGACAAATTTTTAAAATCTTTATTACCAAACTTACAAAAAGAAACCCGTCAACATTTGCTCTAATGGCAAAGACAACGATCACATCAATGTTAAGTTTAATGTTCAAAGACCCAACAGAAAAATATCTTACAAACTACATAATGACATGCAACATTGTGCCAAGAATAGGAATCTCAATAGGAAGATACCTTCTGGGTGTAAAGTGTATTTGAGTTCAAGTATTCTTACACGCCGCCGGGAAACTTTATGCAGTCTGGTGCTTTGGAAAAGAGCGGTCATTGCTCTCAGCTTTTTGCCCATATGAAACATGATGTTAAGATGTACGTTGAAATTTGAGGAACAATATTTAAGCTTTAAAGAATTAATGTCTGCTGCAATATCCTGATTTTGTTTTAATAATCTCACTGCATAATTCTGATCTGGGTAAATTAGAACGTGCTCGAGCTAATTTACAGAGCAGACACATTAAGTGAACTAAATCTCGAGATGAAAAAGCTTTAAATATCACAGACAGATTACTGATTTAATTACGAACTAGCGCGCTAATTTGCATCATACAGATAGTTTTGGATTAGGATAACTATGGCATCGGTGTCGCTATGTTCATAAAGTAAAAGCGCGTCTCTGACCACGTTCACATTTACTTGTCTAAAGGAGCTTTCGCTAAACTAGTTTCCCAAACAAGTTCCGATTGACAGTTTGTGACCGTTCACATTTACATGCTCACAAAGTGGACTTTTATATTTGTACACAAAAAGCGGCTTCCGCTAAACTAGTTTCCCAAACAAGTTCCGACTGACAGTTTGTGACCGTTCACATTTACATGCTCACAAAGTGGACTTTTATATTTGTACACAAAAAGCGGCTTCCGCTACACTGGTTTACCGAACAACTTCCGACTGACAGTTTGTGACCGTTCACATTTACATGCTCACAAAGTGGACTTTTATATTTGTACACAGAAAGCGGCTTCCGCTACACTGGTTTACCGAACAACTTCCGACTGACAGTTTGTGACCGTTCACATTTACATGCTCACAACGTGGACTTTTATATTTTACACAAAAAGGGGCTTTCGCTAAACCAGTTTACCAAACAAGTTCTAATCTCCACTTTGTGAGCGTTCAAATTTCTATGCTCACAAAGTCGACTTTTGCATTTTACACAAAAAGGGGCAAGTTCCGATGGACAGATTGTGACCGTTCAAATTTCTATGCTCACAAAGTGGACTTTTGTATTTTACACAAAAAGCAGTTTTCGTTGTACTAGTTTCCCAAAACAAGTTCCGACGGACAGTTTGTGACCGTTCACCTTTCCATGCTGACAAAGTGGGCTTTTGTGTTTATACTTACGCTCTTCCATGATCCAGATGAATAGGAAAAGTAAAGTTTCCGAAAGCTTCAAACGTCTCGTAGTGATGCCTGTCCATGTTACCTGCAGGAGGAAGAAATATGCAGAATGTATCAACTTTAAAGGGCATCTGAGGCTAAGAAAATGTGCTCGTTTGTAGTATACATAAAATAAATCATAATAAACATCTTATGGCGTTAGAAAGGTGTTTTGTTTTCCAAACATTGAATTCTTAAAACTGATTCTCATGAATTCTTAAAACCGATTCTCACGAGTAATGACGAGGCGACTGGTATAAACTCTAGTTCACACATTGAAACAATGGAACGGACACACAATATAACGCGCACACATAGCTAAAATGGCTCACACGGAGCCCAATTGTGACGTACGGAGCCTTTGTCGATTGTGAACGTGCCGCTTATTTGCTTCTAACTCCTTAGCTAGTAATCCACACCAGGGGCCTGTAACATAAAAGAGATACGATAAATCTTGCAATTGATTGCATCTCTTTGATACACATTTTGCCATAGACTTACGATAAATATTTATCGTAAGTTTAATTGCAACTTTTATGTTACAGGCCCCATGTCGGATAAAGTTATTTTCCGTTAATTTTCTGCACTAAGGCATAATACAAATTATTATTATTTTTTTTTTTTTACCAGAGGTACCTTTTAAACGTATACATTTTTTGTACATACTCGGTGGTTCAATTGATGAATAATGAATACATACTAAAACCTTTCAAAGCTCAGAAGTTGTTAATTCCAAATCATAAGAAGAAAATCAAATTAGAAAGTTCGGGACCTGATAACATAAAAGATGCAATTGAACTTATGATATATATATATATATATATATATCGTAAGTCTACATAGCAAAACGTGCACCATAGAGATACGATTGATTTTCAATTAATCGTATCTCTTTTATGTTACAGGCCCCAGGTTCTGTTGCCCCACATCAATAAAGTTGGCTTCTTATTTCTGTACTTCACCATTCGATGTAGAAAATCAGAAAATGATATGATTGAATTCGTCACGACAATTTAAGTTGACGAAATAATAGGATATTGATGAGATGAATCAATATTTAGCCTCAGATGATTGCTTTATCTTACAAAATTCACAGCCATAAGTGACATTTTCATCCATATTTAACAAGATAAATTCGCCCACCTATTTAGCTTTTATTCCGGGAAAGCGTAATAGCCCACATGCGGCACCCAAACCTATTAGAATTGTTCTTCTGGACCCCTCAGAAGAACAGCCTTATGGCTGAGGAGGGTGTTCCAGCCCATGTGTGGAAAAAAAAGAAAAAAAAAGACGTTTTCTTTTCTTAAAAAAAAAAGATCCACTTTGTCAATAATTGTTTTACCAAATTATCTAAAACCTAATTATAGGTTTTCAATTTAATTTAAAACTATTTTCAAAACAATTTGCATTTTAAGCATTAAATTTCGCACAGAATACATAGGTTGCGTACTTGATTCTACCGAAATTGATTGATCGAATGATTATGACGCTTGAGAACAGTTGGAAGTTGGTTGGGGGAAACCCCATTATTGCATATTGGACTTTATCAATAATTTACTAGAATTCTTATACTTTGCATTCGCAGACACGTGAAGGGTAATATTCTGACATAGACTTGAACTGTCTTGTTTAAATACAATTTCAAACTAATGAGCTATTGCGTCAATGTAATGGATGCGCATACACGATGTCATACCTCCGATGATAAGTGACATTTGGCAAATATTATTGAGCAAATTTAAATACGTTTCCTAGGAGTTGTTTTGCAGTAATATTTACCAAACTGAAAAACATCTGCTTCAAAACATCGATACCCACATACACGGTACTGCTTATTCCTTTATGAATTTATGTGTATACTAAATACATGTTACTTATTTAAAAAGTAGTTCATACGTGCAGTTAGCATGCTTTTTCCCCAGATGTACGTAACTGCATTGTGTGACGTCATGACAAAGTGACGTAATTATCCTTTTGAAATTGGAAATGGCGCCACAAAACTAGAAACCGGTTTCAGAATTAGATCGGATAAAAGTTTTTTATTACGATTGATGTCAGTTTGAATCCATCGTTTCAGATGATAATATCACTTTATAATTGAAAAGTTGGTTTCTGTTCCAAATGTCACATGCAGAATAATCTAATCTACAGCCTGGAATGGATCGTGACCGATTTCGATAAACCCGTAATACACAAGGTTGAGATTAAGTTCAAATGAAAGATAAGTCTGCAGAGTCATATATAGGAACATTTTTTTGCCCTTTTCAACCGATTGACGTAACAATTTTGAAAAGTTTTTTTTTCTGCTATGCACTGTCCAATTCCGGTATAACAAATACCGATTCAGTAATGAATATTGACTGGTTTCAATAGTTATTATAATTACACTGTTAGTCAGGATGTTGCATAACTTTTTTGATTTCAAACTTTCTTGATAATTCACCGTCATTTAAAAATACTATATAAGTTCATTTGGAGTATTGAGAATTGGCCAGTTTGCATACAAACGAAAATTTGACGATTCATATTTAAGTCCTGGCTAAATGAGTCTGTCCAAATAATCATGGGAATTGCGCAAAACCCAAGCTCGCGACGTCCTGCGCATTTGGGTCGAAGTCAAATTTTAATCCTTGAAATGCTTTACTTTTCCACATTTCCCATGCTTGGATGACATGGGAAAATAAAATTTCGGAAATATCAAGTTTGGATTTTTTTTTTATATTTTTAGGATTGATTGGAATTTATTCATTTGAACGTCATCGACATATACAGCCAACATTTTGTTCTTATTACATTTTTTTCATTGGACTTCAATTGGCGCTTAGTCTTGCCTGAAGACTTACTGATGTCATGTTTTACCTGACCGGTAGTCAGATAGTTGATCATTCATGCATGACTGATACAAAATAAAACAAAGTGGTTAAATTTTGATACCGCCCAAAACAGATATTTTTGGGGTAAGAGGGCGCTATGGCGTTTCAATAGGCATGATAGGCATGGACATTTTTAACCAATTTCCATGATAAAAATTGCGCATTTCCACAGAAGGGGCAAAATTATAATCAATGCTCAATGAAGCATGGAGTGTTATACACTTTTGACTTTCATAATAAACTGATCGGAAAAATATTTAATGACAAAATGAGTGAATTTCAGCATGAAAGCTATACAAATAACAGAGTTATTGGATAGAATTAAGACACTTTGAAATATATTGCATCCTCGTGACCAACCTTTACTATTCATATTTATATTGGAGTCATTTAATTATTGTTGTTTTCTTATTTAAAAAAATCGCTTACTCAACTTGGTGTTTCGTAAGATGGATGTGTTCAAAACTTATTTATCTATTGCTTCATTCCAGGGTATCCTCATCAGCATTCAAGCACTGTTTTCCAGGGGCCTTGCAAACGTAAACAAAGAATGTAAGCGATCTTTCATCAAAATTTTGAAAGGTTAGCTCATCAATTTTACCATGTTTACGCCATATACGATTGCATATTGTGAACGCCAATTTTAGATTAAAAATTAAATAGTGTGTGAGTGTGTGTGTGTGTGTATAGGTGTGTGTGAGTGTGTGTATGCGTATGAGTATGTGTGTGTGTCTTTGTGTGTGTTAAGGTCATTCACACGCTATCTCTTACAAAAGGCCAGACTCCGGTCAACAAGCTGTTTACAAATATTCGTAGTAATTAAAGATCATCTAAAAATAGCGATGATACATGTCATTTGTAGAATATCAAGAAGCAATAAATTACACACATGGACTTGTAAACAACCGCTTGCCTCGATCCGTTCAAGCTTCGCAAGGAATATAAGACACAAGAATCATCACGAAGACAAATTCCCTCATCTCTCTTTTCTCCTATTCTCAAGGCTGTGCGATTTCTTTCTCATATCCGGTTAAATCTACCGGTGAAATTAATACCCAATACAGTCAACCATGAGATTTTTTGAAAACATTTAAAGCTCAAGTGAAGTTGTGGAAAAAGGGAAATATTTTGTCCACAAATATTGTCTTCGAAACTAAATAGAATGAAATATAGTATCACAAACCTATCACCCAAAAGATTTTTTGAAAAATGAATGAGTTTGGGTAAAGCTACAACCTAACATGTGGCTAAAATTCTCAGTATATTTTTTTTCTTGATGAAATGCACATTCACATGCACAGAATAAGATGAAAATTTCAGAATTTCATTTCGTGTATACCAATTTATTTTTCCTTTTTCAAATCTCGGAAATAACCTCGCACATGACCGATAACAACCAAAAAATTATTGTTAACGAGAGAGGGTGCTTAATATTATTTAATGGTCAAATTCATACTTTAAAGGAGTATCCGTTCATAAAAATATGATATTATCTCGAAATGTGTGTAAGCTATATACGTCATGTTAATAAACATCCGGTAAAAATCACATTTCTTTACCGTTACCAAAACTGTATTTTTGCTTTAAAAAAAGCATGTATAACATTTTCAGATGTCTATTAAAATGCTCAACGATCGATGGATCATATTGACTCTCCTCGGTTCAGATTATTTGATAGAATGATGAGATGTACAACCATGAACGCCTTCCTTCCTATGCCCCTATTCTGACCCCCAATTATAAAGAGAAGTAATGATACATGTGTAGTAACATATCATTTCATTCGGATGATGAAATATTAGACACATGAATACATCGCCAGCGGTAAGTGGTGTGATGTAATCATGAAAGGATGTTTACCCAATACTTGACGACTAAAATATTGCGCTAGTATTATTAATAGATTAATGAATAGAACAAAAGTGATGAGTTAATATGAAATAGGAATGATAATGCTATAAAAAAGAAAATCAGTAAAGTCCGTAAGAAAAAGGAACGATATTGCACGTTGCAACACTGAGAGCACCATAAGAGTTCAATATTGCACTATATTCGCAAAACGCGGCAGCGGTGGGATTTCAGGCCATATCACGTGGGATCGCTTCATTCCAATCCAAACGATCTACCAACTGAACTGCTCGCCGAATTCGACTTAAGACTCCTCATATACCTAACCGGTGACAGAGTATTTCCCATAAAATATGTCAAAGTATCCGCTCGAACGATTTGAAAGTTCTTAAGTACTGATGTCCATCGCCCAATAAAGGCCCGGTCACATCAAACACGGCACGGCACCACGGCTTTTACGCGATGTCTCCTCTGTGATTGGCCAATTGTTGAAGATCCTATGCACGGAGGAGCGCGCTGGCCAATAACAACCAAGATACCGCGTAAAAACCGTGCCGTGATGCCGTGCCGTGTTTGGCAACTCAATTGGAGCAGCTACACATCTCAGTTGGTAGACCGTCTGGCTTGGGGTGATGCGTTCCGTCAAGACGTGGTTGGATCCGCATAAATGACGTAATAATTTTCCTATAATGTATTTTGTTTCATTTTGTTTAAGTTGTGTTCATCAAGGCAGTCGGAACAAATTGCTTAGAAGTCGCTCGAATTCAGACAGTGGTGATATTGGTAATAATTTCTGGCATGATGTTTGTATGGTTTTGCTTGTAATTTGTTTGTTCATTTATTGTGATCTCTTAATGTGAATAAATACTCTGTAAGGCCCCGGTCACATACGACCCCGGACATACGACCACGATTCAACACGACTCTTTGTAAATTCACAGTTAACTGCCTCCGAACGAAGATTCGTGATGAGTCGTGTTGAGTCGTGTTGCTGCCGGGGTCCTAGGTGACTGGGGCTTAAGAAGGTTAAAAACATCTTGTAAAATAGTGCACGTCCCAAAAATGTGCTCTAAGTGTTGCATCATCTTCGCACCATTAAAGGTGTATAGATGCGTCATATTTCTTGTTTGTATAATATGATTAGCAAACTCAGGGGAAATGATAATATCATTATCAACAGTATACAATACTTTACATTTTTACTTAGATGATTTTTTAAAACAGCTCACCAAACCTCACGTTTTCCTCACGAGATTATACAGTAAATTCGAGACAAACATTGCATACTCAACTGGGATCATGTTTAATTTGGCGGACAAAAAACCTATTCAGCTGGTTATTTCCAGTCTAATTGCGATAAGTTTAAAAATAAACCAGTTTCTTTATAAATTAGTTATTAAAAGAAGCACTTGTGGTTCAGACAGTAAAATCGTTTTCGTGTTCCAATAGTTTGGGGCTACTTAAAGCCAGACATGACAACAGTGTACTATTCAATTGCGATGGACTGGAAAGTAATAAAACTCTGGGAATCCAGTCTGGTCGCTTTCCAGTCAAAACACAAAAAGTACCCTTCCCCTTTTAAAGTAGGACATTTGTAATAGAATTGAACCACAATGATATCGCATTGTATGATTGGTTGGTATATGAAAATAATCATGAGCGATCACAAGTCATTATGATGTAACTTTTAAAAGGCAACAAATAAAAGTTTCGTTGTAAGATTCTTGTACAAAAAATGCTGTAAATATCTTACCTATTTTTTGGATCAATTTTCTATCCTAGAACAAGACATTTCTTACTTTCCAAGAATCATATTTCTTCATATAATATGAGCTCACCCACGCATAACACGTGCGCATCCAAGATTCTGAGACCCGGGGGCGGGGGGTTCAACTTTTTCACGCCCCCCCCCCCCCCCCCC
>BQKZ01000109.1:55424-78541 GCA_036244855.1 Temnopleurus reevesii | reverse complement strand
AAAAAAAAAAAAAAAAAAAAAAAAAAAAAAAAAAAAAAGGAGAAAGGGGGGGGGGGGATCTGCACCTAAAATTCTGCGCCATCACGAAATTTTGAGCCCATTTGACCTAAATTTTCGTCCCCTACCTCCGACTTGTTCCCTGTATCGTCCCCCTTGTCAATCAAATTCCGTTTTCTTAACTAAGCCCTAAAAACAGATTAAATTAAAATACTTTTGAATAGTGCATCTTCATATTTGGCAATCACAGTTTAAAATAAATTTTCATTTATTTAATAGTCATTGGAGAAGGAGAGAGAGAAAGAGAGAGAGAGAGAGAGAAAGAGAGAGAGAGAAAAAAAAGGGGGGGGGAGTGATAGATGTAACGATGGAGGTTACAACATTACACTTAATGATGGTAGATACTAATGGAAGAATTCGAACAATGTCTCTCATATAATTTTTTCATATAATTTTTCATATAATTTTTCATTATTTTTTCATACTTTTAATGCAAATTGCAAATGTGCGTATTCAGAGTTGTTGTTCGTTCATTTAACAAAATGAATTGAATGTTCAAACAATCCCACTTGATGTGTAAATAATGATGTTCAATACAATTCATTCATCGTATTCATACATTGCAGTGGCAAACAAAATATGATATCTTGTCTCAGCCTGTTCTGCAGAAACACGATTCTCCCTGACATGTCAAAACAAACTTAATTAAGATGACAAAATGATAAGTCTCAAACAACATAGTATAATTAAAAGCTATACTGAGCCAAAACATTAATCTAACATCATGTTAGCGAGATGAAAATTCTTGACATTACATCGTTCACACTAGACATCGATTCTTTACTTCTGAAATGTTGTTTATTTTCCCTTTCCTAGAGGGGTTGTGGTGTCAGCGCGATACCCATAGTAATAAAATATATGATTTCTGTTCGGCTGCCCTGCATTTAACCCGATCAAACCAGTTTTGAAATTAAAAGTTCAGCAATACGACTGGAGAAAAGCCAACTCATTTCCGTTATTTATAAAGCATCTAAAGGCCAAATGAGAGAAAGGGATTAAAAATGGATTATGGTCTTAAATCAGCTATGGCAGAAACGAGAAGTTAATATTAGCCAAACCGGATAGTGCTACTTCGATAATCAATTTCTTGACTGAAGATGAAGTGGAAAAATACAACTATTCTGAAAGAGTTTGGACTTTTGCCAAGATGGCTTCCCTTTCGAGGTTTCCCGAGCCCATTGACGCGATATCACGTAGAATCCCTTGGTCCCAGGCGCGATGAATCATGCTGGACTATCTATCAAACTAAATTTGAAAACGGAAATAAATGCGTTCCTACGCCAACAAAGCAAATAAAAAGCAGAATATCTGAGAATTTACCACTTTAACAAGTTTTTAAACAACTTTTGAAGGAGAAGAAAACGTCTTTAAAAAATGTGTTTGGTTTATTTGAACATTTCAAGCGTATGTAAGATGTGCGTAATTGGCAAAGATTCTAGTATTTAGAATGAAACTACTTCATATTCTATATTTGAAACTTTAACGACTTCTCACACCACAAGACATAGGAGATTAAGAGGGTTCGATTAAAATAATACATACAAATATGGAATCTCATTAAAAATATCACCAATTAGATTTCAATTACTTTGTAGATCGTGTTTTAAGCATTAAACCAGGCCAAAGTCTGTATTCTTGTTCCTTTCATTGCATACGTTTAAAAAAAATCACCCTGCGAATATTATGTAATCATAATCCGAGTATTTCGAACGTAAAAGTTCAATTCAATTCTGCAATGGCTAACTTATTTCATCTAATCTTCATTCCGTTTGTGAGTTTCTTTACCAATTCCATATTTTGTCGCATTATACCAACTCACTATCGTTCACCCAAAAGTTTGCTGACTTTGTTTATTGGTCTGTTTATTATGATTCTAAATCAAGAATTGAGTGGGTGGACAAGTTTATCTGGGGATTTAACAAATTATTCATCAGACCAAACAAATTTCCACCAGTTCCTCTAAAAAAACTCAGCGTCAAGTTTATGGCGACCCTTGGGTTAATCTCGGTAAAAGCTTACCCCCGACATATCCCGGTTAAACCTACGTCACACCTCTCTCACACCCCCTTTCTAGCTCCTTCACACATCACAGTATTCCAGGCGCAATGAAATAATTTGAACCGGCTAAAAGGGATTAATGAACTGTTGCGAACTTGAATCACTTTCTATCTTTGGACACGAATCGATTTTGATACAAATGTGTAAAGCTATGGTTAACTTATAACCCTCACTGGTGAAAACAAAGCAAAAACAGAATTCTTCAAAAAAAGTATAATATTATCGCTTGATCACTGCAAAATACAAGCAAGTGAGCAAATTCAACAGAATACTACCACGCGATTCCTTGTTTTGCATGATTCAAAATGAAATTGATAAGGGGTTTGCTAAGAAAAAAAATACAAACTATGAACTAGTTTGATAATGGTCCTATTCCTTGAGAAAGGGTATGATGGCAACGGCAATATCTGACGTCTTGCCAAAAACGTCAAGTAACACATTTAAAGTAATTTCATTCATCATTAATGAATATCTTGCGTATAAGGGTATTCTCAAATGGGACCCTGTTTTCCAAGAATATTACGATTATTTTCGCTAGAACGACGCAGATGGAAACCACAAATAGCCCGTTAAATCTGAACTCGCACTACATAATGGACATTGGATGGGGCCCAATTCTTATTACGTCATTATCACTAAGATTTAAGAAGAGGAATTAGGAGAAAAGAACAGGCGTGTGAAAGGAAGAATAAATATTTCTCTGGTGTAGTGTCGCGATCTGCTATGGAATGCCATATGATACACAATATTTATGAATGAATATATAGATGTGTTTTGTACCACTTTCCAACTTCTATGTAGTATACAAATTCAATGTTTTCCTGTTAACAGTAGCCTCTAATGTGAATCCCGAGATAAATGTGGTATTGACTCTTGTTTTTGGAACTAATAATGAAATGACGTCATCAGGTGGTCATGTAAAGTATACACACAAAGCTTTGGTGTCCCACAGGGTTTTTCAATTACCCCACATTTCATTGTTTAGACCTATACGAGGCGAACAGGTGTATACGTTTAAGAATATAACTTGGATATTTCCTTTAGCCTTTTATTTATATCATGATGCGTAACGGCTTTATCATTAATATCGTCAGCGTTTTTACCAACCGGCCTTTAACAACGGGGGCGCCGCTTGAACACGTATAAACCCCGACATAGCGCCAAGTACAATGGCATGCCACTGTTATTCATGTTATTTCAATAGCGTTTATTTCAATTGAATTGCTACGACTGGTTTGTGCAACCACCTCTCGCTTGTAGGCCGGTTCGTGATATGGTATTTAGGCCTTTAGAGGTTATAATTTTTAGCAGAGTTGCTGCCTATACCACCACCTCTCAAAATCAATGCTTGTTGTATGCTATACGTAAAGGTGGAGCACAATATGGTCTCTACTACAAGTAGGCCAATATACTAAAGATGCAAAACGCATATCACCAGACAATTTAAAACAATGTTTCTTCATCCGCATGATATGCTGTAACAAGTTAATTCATAGCGAATATGATGTTAATGGTGTCATTTTGCCAGAAATTTCTCTACAGTTTCAGACCTCATCTAATTTTGGATTCGTTCAAGTTTTAATACAATTTACTTCCTTTCCGACAGTATACCATTCCCGTTTTTTGTATTCTTGTTTTCAGACCCATTGTTACCAAAACAAGCTTTTATGTGATGTGAGACGCGACTAATGGTACCTGCCCTTACACGATGTAATATCATCGTGTCATGTGGCTATCTTAACAATGTGAGTTATGTCTTGAACCAGACATGAACTCATCAATCATCTTCAGCTACCTCAAAGAAAACCTTTTTCTTCAAATTTGCAATTTCAAACTTCATTTTTAATCTCTCCCTCTCTCTCTCTCTCTCTCTCTCTCTCTCTCTCTATTTCTTCCCCATTCCCTTTGGTCTTTTCTGCATGCCTGCCTCTCTCTTTCTATCTCCCTTTGAGGTCCGACCTAAATGATGTAAACCATCGTATCGTACTTCACACTAGACAAACTTTATCCAAGTAAATATCCATTCCATATAGTTTCAGATTTCCATTTTGTCATCTCTTAATCTCAAACTGCTATCGGCAACATTTTCATGTTTTAATTCCAAATGGATAAACAATTGTCAGGTTTTATCTTAAGGACTATAAACCTATGGTAGTCGAGACGGTCCCATCTGATAGAGTTTGTTGGACTAAAATGGTGGGGTCCAGAATAAATGACCAGTATTTTGTTAGTCCAGCGACTAAATTGTTAGTCCAACAGGTCAAACTAGCAGCTGATGCAGGACTAATGTTGCCCCCCCCCCGCCCCCCTTATAAGTCTATCCAACTAGACTATATGGAATGTGCGGACCTTTTGTATTCACACCATTATCATTTTATGATAATCCATTGATCATATTGATTGTAACAAGCAAAACTATCAAAATCATTTTCAAATACAATTATGATTACCATTGACACGATATAACTATTTCCAAAAGTTAACTGGGCTACAAACAACAGAATCGTACGCCGTGTATTCAACTGTGCGGACACAACAATCGGAAGCCGGTTTTGATTTGAAAAGCATTACAAAGGACCATTGAATTTGCGTCCAAATTTATATTTCGATAATAGTTTATATCGTGTTCATTGTCGTTGTCATTTAGGGAAAGGGGTAGTGCTTCATTGAAAAATGGAAACAATATTACCTTCTTGAATCAATAAATTAGCTATTTATATCCTGCTCCATGATCCTGCTTAAACCGTGCAATCCACATAATATTAACAACTCTTCGTGGAAAAATAAATATAGGGCAATCTACTAAAGCATCGGCAGCTAGAATGGGAGCCCATAAGAACATTATCAATCAAAATATCTCAGCCCCTACAAAACCAAAACATAGACAGTTCGGATTATAATCACATAAACAAAAACTCACTACGCTATGACAGATCTTTGAACTTTACATAGTGACACAGAAAGATCGAAAGTTCAATTTTTTATCATGTCTCGGTTATCCAATGTTGTTCTATTTTCGAGGGTGCAGACTACTCTCATCAAAATGAGATAAAAATGTGAAAGATATAAATTGTTTATATATGTCTTTACAATTATATTTAGTATACTGTTTGATAAAGCATGTTCTAGTGACCCAGTAATGTCAAAAATGAAATACTGATTTGTCAGAATTACTACATCATGGCGCTAGGAGAGGTAAAGAAATCTCGACCAATATTGAATATTTACATGTCTGGAAATACCTCCTACTTTGATAAGATAAGTTCCGATAGCCTAGTTCAAACATCCCATTAACCCTACCAGCAATATAATAACATCACTTTCTCTCTAATAAGTATCAAAATGTTTGCCTAACAATCGGATAATAAATCGACAAGGAAAGGTGTAACTTTTGAGAAAGTAGGTCAGTCTGTGAGTGCAATAATCCAACTTTATGGACGATGATGGTATGTTTGTGTGTATATGTACGTGAGTGTGATGTTTATATTGGTGTGTGTGTGTCTGTGTGTGTGGGTGCGTTTGTATGTCACTGTTTGAATTTAAGTTTACTTCTGCAGTTAGATACTCCAACCATGATTAAATATTAAATTCTAAAAAGTGAGCGTTTTTCATCATAAATCAAAATACGACTTGTGTGAAAACTATGTCACATATTTAAGCAATAAGGACATGTATACAAAAACTAGCAAACATTCAAAAAGTCACGGACGGAGCCCAACTCGGATTTAGGCACCGTGCGTCGATAGTGAATGGCCGATTATTTGTTTTTAACTCCTTAACTAGAAAGCCGTATAATGTGGGATAAGTTACTATATGGGTCAACTTTATGTACTTTACAATTTATTTCTTAAACTCAGATACCCTAAAATGGCGTCGTATGTATAGAAATTTTCAATCAAAATAATACCATGGACTCGTCACGGCCTCGTGGTGAATTCATGTGACCGAGAAGCTGGAAGTCCGAGTTGAAATCCCAGTACAGCATCATTCTTGATTGGGTAAAAAGTTAATCCATACTTATACATCACGGAGAACACGCCGGAGTGCTACACATTTGGCGGCTTACCATCATGGCTACGGCCGGGGTAATGATGTGTAAAACATCACTAGCGTCATGGCAGATCATGCTATCCTCTTTATCTTCTTTCTTACCTTCTTTTCCTCTTCCTTTTTCTCCTCTTCCTCCTCCTCCATTTCCTGCTTCTCCTCTTCCAATCTTCTTTCCCTTCCACCCCCTCCTCCTCCACCTCCTCTTCATTTTCTTCCTACTCTCCCTCCTCCTCTTCGTCATCCTCTTCGTCATCCTCTTCCTCCTTCTCTTTCTCGTCCTCTTCTTCCTCCTTTACTTATTCCTCCTCTGCTTCCTTCTTCTCCTCCCCTCCTCCCACTTCTCCCCATTCTCCTGCTCCTCCTCTTTCACCTCATCTTCCTTTTCTTCCTACTCTCCCTCCTCCTCCTCCTCCTAATCATCATCACCGTCATCATATAAGGAAAAACAATCATTTTGACTTACCCATTAAGAAATCAAAGATGGACATATCCATGAGATCTAGTAACCTTCTTCCGCTGTTATAAGGATGTTTATTCATGACTATACGATGGCAATATGTAGGGTCCTGCTCCCATCTGTGAAAATGTGAAATAAATGAAAAGATTGATTCATTCATGTCTACTCAGTTTCCGTTTAAACAGATAAATTAATCAATAATTAGGCAACGAGTTTAAGTGAAATGAAGTTGGGAGTGTGGTCACAGAAATTAAAACGGACGTTATGTTTGACCATTTCAGTTAAAAAAAAGCATTTCGTAAAAGTACCCATTTATGTCCATAATTAAATTCAGGTGAGTATAAAATTGCGCTGAGTTTATTTCAAATATCGGCAATGTAAGTCAGTGGCTTTCAATCAATAACATGTAGGACATTATAAAATGAAGCAGTTTTTATTTTATCAACAGTTGTGTGACATAAATTGCGGAAATCTGTGAAGTTAATCTCGTCACCAACATTCTTTTTTTTTCTTTTCGCCTTTCATGTGATATAATGCAACTCTTCTTCGGTCCTATTCGTGATAGCGAAACCATCAAAAGGATTTTACCAATCATTGAAAGTCTATCACTGGGATGACAGGTATAATTGACGCTAAAATACTATGTAATCTTATCATCCATTCATGTGGAATTATGTGGAAAATTATGATCGGATAGCACCGGAGATTGGGCGAAGTTTCCCGAGTATATCAATATATAATTATGAAATGGAAATCATATCATATGAAAATGGGGAAAGGTAGCGAATTGGGAGAGACGAAGATTGTTGGAGTGAGTGGGTAGTGACAGGGGAGTAGAATGGAAAAAAAGGTGAAAGAGTCGAAAGAGTGAAAGAGAAAATGCGAAAAGTAAAGAGACGTAGGAGGATATAACGAACAAACTGAAATAGGACAGGGGAAAGGTAAAAATAAAAGTATACAAAGTAAAAACAAAACTTTTTTATGGGACACGAGAACATTTTAAAAAGTAATCATCATCAACAAGATGGGAGAAACGAACAGATGATCATTACCATAAAAAAAGCATTTTCCCAAAATAAAAACATTTACCATGGGAGCATGTTTGTAATTTCTGAGTGGGAAATTCCCTCTCCGATACTCCTCCAGATAATAATCATCTCCCTGACTCCCAATAAATCAGGCTTACGCATTTTGAACACTACTTTTACTTTGAACGTGGAGGCGGTTGTTGATTGGGAACAATTCGACCGTTAAGTCTTATATCATGAAAACAGCGAATAACAAACATGTAAATGATAGATGAGATCAGAAACCAATAAGAATAAATGCTTCTTCAGGTCCCGCACTCGTCAATCAAGATTATTTGTGCGATTACAAACGGTGAAATTTTCTCATTTCTGTTAATTCTTAAATTGATTGGTCATGAGATCAGCTCTCTGCGTGTTATAGTTTATATTTCTGATATTGTTTTCGCCATTCGTAGTTGTCATTTTCTTTCTTGTTTGTAATAACGTTAATGTCTTGAAATGTTTTAGCTGTTTTGATACACAATTTTTTTCTCAACATAATAGTTGCAAGAAATGAGACAATAATTTACTTGCCATGTTTTGATCATCAAGCTCGCTTTAACCATTAGAATAGTAATTTCCATTTGAAAACATCTTTGTTATATGAATTCCTTTTATCGATAATGACTATAATCTTATTATGTTATCTTCAATCATGTACGAATTATCATTATTGGTGTAGAATTAGCAAATGGACCATAACAACATTTTTTTTTCGTTTGTATTGTCAATAGTTCAGGAGCAGATCCAAGAATCTCCCTATATGGGGGCCACTGGTGCAGGTGAGTCGCAAATGGCAACCAGTGACCTGAGAGACAAGCAACCAAGGAACGAAGCAAGTTTGGGCCAGAATAAATGGTTGGTGGATTTTTTTTTTGTCGTGGTGCAAACTCAGATTGGAATATTTCAAAACATCCAAGCACCGAGTTCTGTGTACCATGGTGTATCCGAGATGGTTACACCACGGTCCATGGTTACACTGCTACTTCATTATCTGGGCATAGGGGGCGCTCGTCAAGTTATTGGTCTGTTTAGAATCAATTTCTTCATGCTTTCTGTTTCTTCAAAAGGGATTAGTTCTATGAAATTCACATCGGCATGGTTGCACATCAGTAACTATTTGGGCTACATTTTTCTCATGATAATAATGTATGTACAGCAGATCATGAACCAATGTGTATGAAAATTATCTGTTTCATTACTGAAAAACCAGATATTTATGCGAACATTCTATTGTCGTGATTTTTTGTTCTTGAAAAGAATTTGCTAATCAAAAATGGAACATCTAATGCTAACATCTATGGCTAATGAATGCTTTATTGTATCATGACTTGGAGCTTCAATGTCTGCATTTTCGCAAATTTCACTGTGAGCAGAAGGAACAATGAATTATGACAATGTAAAAAAAATCACAGAAATTTCCTTCCCTCTTATTCTGTGGAGAAATCTTAGTACCGGTGTCACATCTGTTCAGTGGATAAGGACTACATGGAGAAGTTATTTCCCTTTGTGACCATGAAACCAATGTGAAGGCTTACGTGAAGTTGTTTACTTTGCCCAATATATCTGTCCCTTCTGCTCACTGTAATTGTTGTTTCCTTTCCCAAAAAAAATCAAGTTGCGATAAGTCAAGGCTTCACAGCATTTATGACCATATCTATTCTAAATAATATTTACTCGCAAATATTCATTCTAAATATTTTCACTTACACAGCTGTTCTATGTTTACTGTATGATCGTCTCCATGGATGCCGCCATGTTTTCCTTGGAGCAGCTTTAAAAGAAGGCAAATAAGCTGCTACCGAACCCTCTATCATATCAGGTTTACCACACACTGCTGTCTCTGTCTCACAGTAGTAGGAACAGTGACCAACGAAACACACATTGTTTGCTGGGAGGGAGAGAATAGAAGAACAATAGTTATGCAATAAATCGTCATACGTCTGTTAGTGAGACATAACATTCATGACTTTTATAAATGGTGTTGCAAGAAAGAATCGCAGAGGAGGGTGGTAGATAGGGGAAGGAGGGATAAATATAGAGGGAGGGAGGGAAAGGAAGAAGGGTGGGGTTACATTAGTCTGCTAGAACAGACCCTTCGCTTTCGTGCGCATACACAGAGAGTGATACAGGGTATGCATTGTGTGTTTGGATGCTCTCCCCAAGGATAGAGCAATGTTGTATGTGTGTGATGTAGTCACACAATGCATACCCTGTAACATGCTCTGCGCACGCACGCACCAAAAGTCTAGGGTTTGTGCTTTCAAACTAGGGTTAAACAAAGGGAAGAGGGAATGAGGAAAAAAATACATTAATAAAAATATTTTTCGGAAGTAAAAACGATACCAAAGTTAAACAGTATGAATGATAGTTATTTCATGTATTGATAATAATATTGTTATTATCATTTCAAAATCCGACAATAGATAAAACAGTTTAGACAATCAACTATACATTATTATATTTTTTTTGCAATAATTGATAAATTGTTCCAGCGCTTTGAAGAACCATTGGAAAATATTGACAAATAACAGCAACAATGGAAGATTTGAAAGTCAATTGATTTTGGCATTTAAAAAAAACATATCAATACAAAAACTTACCTGGCGATCTAAAAAATGTTTTTCTAAAAGCAGGATCTGCCAGTTCAAATAAATCTTTCGTGATATTGAACCATCTACCAGAAACTGGGGGCGCTCTTCTAAAATCTAAAATTCTGCAGACAGAGTGAAAGGAGAGACAGAACCCGAAGTATTTGGTTAAAATTATTTCAACATATGATTTTATTTCCCCTTTGGAAGTGACTTTAAACTTCACAGTCTACTATCTCTAGATTTATGTATTATTGCAGAAAACGATTAAAATCGACAATCAAACGTACAGATATTGTGTTTAGTCGCGTCATCAGGTTATAACGCAATTCTAACGTCATTTTCGGCACAATCCGCTTCATTATGAACAATATTGTTTTGTAAAACATTGCATCTCAAATGCAATAATGTCCAACTCAAATCAGTGATTTAATCTCAACATGATACGGAAAATATCCGTTCATAATACCCCGATAGATGTTTAATGAATGTAATACTAATGTTTGGTATACATTTTATAAGTATTACCGTAAAACGCGGACAACACAAACGTCAAATATTATGTTTCTTAAAATTTATGAATAATGTTCTTCAGACAGAGGAAGTGTCATAAGAAACACATATATCAGTTTTAACAAATTCAATCAGACATGTCAATGTCAGTGTTCGCTCAAATATAAAATTGAAAATAAAAATTACAGGCAGGCAAATTTTTCATCTTGTGTGTAGCTATGGCATTCAGATACCGCAATAATACATGCATTGGTATAAAATTATGAAATAAGGACAATATGCAGCCACACCCAAATAGAGTGATAACAGCAATGAAAAGCGTTAAATGGATTGGTTTCCATGGAAACCCTTACCTATCAAGGTGAAAGGCGGCAATCTCTGCATTATGTCTCTCTATATCAGAAAAGTAAAAATGGTCTGGTAATGTCTCGTATTCACGTTGTACTCTGGATGGAGATATTGAAAGAAGAAGAAGAAAAGAAAAAAATACAGGCATGATAAGAGCTAATATTTGTTCTTATAATCTATTGAAAAATTGAAAAAGCATATTCAATTTAATACAATCGATAGATCCATTCATTTGGTAATCAACAAGAGAAAGCAGAAAGATCATGAAGATAATATACATAAAAATACTACAAAAATCATTATGATAATCTAAGCACGAAACGGAATTCCCATAATATAAGGAGGTTGATCAAAATATAGCCTGAAATATACGCCACACTTAGGGGTATCGATTGTTAGGTTGGATTAATTATCTATGTCGATGAAGTTTGATGAAGATATTTCCAAAGTAATAGAAAAAGGAGCAAATTCGAACTTCGTTGTCCCATATAAAATTCTTGAACCCTTGAGAAAAAGGGTTCCCCTCATATTTTCTTTGGGTGCTAAAGAACGTAAAATTGTTTTGTGAAATCAGTAATGGGACTGTTTAAGAAACTTTAAAACCTTTTAAACAATTTAATGTATTTTTTTTTAATTTCTAAGAACGTATACTTTTGTTGCGTAAGATTTTGAGAGTAAAAAGTTATGCATTCAAAGCTATGATTCAAAGCCATGAATATGTACCCCAATCCCGCAAATGTTGCACCAACTTTTGAAATGGATTATGTCAATTGCATTCTAAATTTACACGTGTTTGCTCTAATCTTTTTCCATTTTAAATAGTTCTAGTTAACTTGTTTAAAACAAATGTAAATGTTTATTTTCCCTTCATTTTTCTCCACTCAAACTACAGCAGTTGAATGGCATGGATCAATACTCTACGTGAATTCAATTGGTATTGCGCCATCTCTTGGCAGCGGCATGCCTAACTCAATCTTGTTTTCTGCCAACTTTGAACCGTTTCAATCGACGACGCCGCACCGCCAGGGTAAGCCCCTGGATGTCATATTATTTTCCCACTTAAGAGTGACACCCCAAAACAGTCAAACAGATCTAGACACCGTCAATTCAAATATTCATTGATGAGACAGCATATTCTACAGTGATAGATTTCCTATCAGACGTGATGATGTCAGAGATGTGTCAATGAATGATACTCCATTCACTATGAAACACCGACTATATGATAACTTCTGAAACGTTATTTAAAACAAATTCAATCCACACAAACAAATATCATGAATTATCTTTAATTTTTTGCAAATGAGGGGCGTAATTTTTCACATGCAGACGACAACACCCTCCCAAGTACACGTGCCCATCGTTCCATCACACGTACATGACAAGATGTATAGTGGATTAGTTTACAGGTGCATACCGCCATTACCTGATGAAAATTACAGCTCGTGGCACAAGACATGAATTTGATCGGGTTGGACTGTTGCTGTGATAATTAGGGAACAATTCAGTGTGAGTCATAGTAGCCCAAATAGAAAGCTTGTCAAGATTAAAATCTTTATTTCATGTGTCTCATACAAACTGTATTACACCTAGGCGATGATGATTACTTTATCATGTTTATGACAATGCGATTGGATCATTTATACACGGATGCCTAAAGCTCTCAACTCTTTCAAAAAAAAATTGGAAAGGGATCATGTGGAACTTTGTTCCACTCTTTCTTGTTCATGACAGGGTATGGTCCCCTATAGATAAATCTATTTCGTGTTTAATTCCGATATGCTTCATCTAAATCTAAACATAATTTTACATATTTCAACTTTAAATACCATTGCTAAATTTATTTCAGATATATATCTTTTATCGGCAATTTGTCACTCACGTGTAGCATGTTGGGAATTGTAAATGATTCTAAATTGTTTTACGTCAGCCTGATTACAGATCCAGCTGTCGTTATTTCACAAGGAAATCATCGATTTTGTTACAGAGCGATTGTTTTACAAATTGATAAATCTCTCCAGATGTTCGAAATGTTTTAATTCGTTGTTCGGGTGTCATGATAACTGAACTAATCACGTATCATGTGTATATAATGATTATTATGGTTCTTATAGCGTTAGCGACGAAATGAAACATCCACCCTTCAAATCATATCTATATTCTAACAAAGATATAAAAAACAAGAAAAAATTGATGTGATAAAAGAACAATATTGCCTTTGGTGAACAACCACTTCCCCCCCCCCCCGGACATTGATGAGAATAATGATTACAGTGACAGTGCCAGTTATGGTGGTGATGATGGTGGTGATGGCGCTGCTGCTCTTGACGGTGGTGGTGGTGGTGATGGTAATGATGAAGGTGTTACTGCTACTGCTGTTGATGATTATTAAAAAAAATGATAACGCTGATGTTGATGACGATGGTGATGAAGATAAAAATGATACCAATAGTGACGATGGAGAAGATGGTGGTTATTGTGAAGATGGTGGTTATTGTGATGATGGTGGTAACAATGATGGTGGTGATGGTGGTGGTGGTGGTGGTGGTGGTAATGGTGGTGGTGGTGATGATGATAATGATGATGATGATGATGATGATGATGATGATGATGATGATGATGATAATGATGATGATGGCGACGACGATGATGATGATGATGATGATGATGACAATGATGACAAAAATGATGATGGTGATGATGATACGATGATGATGATGATGATGATGATGATGATGATGATGATGATGATGACGATGACGATGGTGATAATAATGATGATGGTGATGATGACGATGATGAGAATAATGACGATGGTGATGATGACGATGATGATGAGAATAATGATGTTGACTAGATGGTAATGATAATGATGATGACGATGATGATCATCATCATCGTGATCATGGATTACGGTCGTGATTGGGAAAAAATCGTCATAATGATTAAAAAAAAAAGTCTATAACTAGGAGCGGTTAGTGACACGTCGCAATTTAATATAGCTCAAACAAACTTACGCTGCTCAATATCAAACCACCGAAATTCGATGTCAGAATCGAGACGTAGCTCCATCTTTGCCTAACCTCTCTCGTTTCTAGGATAATCCTCTCCAAAGACCGCCAGACAAATAGACACCCTCATACTACGAGTGCTCACCAAATAGATTCTCCCCCTGACTCGAGTGGATCTTTATCTGATAACGCACTGATAGGCCTATCAAGCGGCTGTACGGCGATGCGCTGATGGAAATTTTGCGGCATCCAGAAACGGATCGCAGTGAAAATTAAATACTTGAAATGCCTTCTCGCTATTTCTTTTAGTATCCATCTGAATAAAACCGAACGTTATATTAAATACCACTAGGTAAATTGTAATTGAAGTCCAGGGTTCCTGATTTCATATTCATCTATGTAATCGACATGTAATTGCAATGAATTACTACAGACACAAATCCAAGTATCCCGGTTATTGCATAAACAAAGAAGAATGGAGAAAGAGAGAAGGAGGGTTGATACGTGGAAATGTATACATGAAAATTAATATATTTATCCTGCAGCGATTCATGAAAATCTGAGACACAAAACAATTTACACTTTCACATAACGCTAGCTTACGTTCAGGCGCCATCAGTAGTAGTTTTACATCAGCTGTAGATAGTCAAACAGGCCGGTAGGATTAGGGTGAAAATTTCGACAGAGTGAACCCTTTTTGAGCCATCAATTGCTTGACGAGAAAATAAAGGTTTTCAATTCTTGGCGATGGCCCGACAAGGAAAAAGAGAGGGAATGGGGTGGTTTGTCCCCGCTTCCCTGGTTAAGGACCTTCCTCATGAAAAGGCAAACCCCCATCTTTCGCATATAGCAAATCGGGTTATCGATGTCTGTGAATTTCATTTTTGGGTGAAACTCTACACAACTTTGCAAACCGAGGGAAAAACAATGTAATTGCAATGTAAAACAAAAGCACATGTACAGGAAGACAGATGCAGAGGGTTAACGCTCTCTGCCGCCGATGGCATTATACAAAATGGCTAATGGACATGATTTCCACATCGATTTTATGACATTTCGGGCGCTATTTTGATAACATTTCGGAAAATGCATGTGGTTTTGATGTTAATGCGGAATTGGATATGGTCGTGCACAGTTACATTCGTAGTACAATGATAAGTTTTTGCATATTTGGGGGGAACGTTCTGTGAGATTGTAAGCACAATATCAACTTCATTGGGTCGTAATTGATTGAATGGAATTGAATTTTCATTGACTCTAAGAGTACGCTTCTTTGCAGTTGTTCTTCACAAACGCAATATTTAGAATAATGGCTGAAACATGTAACATTTGAATTAAGAGGATGATCCTCGAAATGAGCCGTCCATGCGATATTTTTTTCCTATTTTCTCTGCAGATAAGTTCGTAAGTTTGGGAATAAAATCATCAAGTATTGCAGTATCGGATTTAACTAAGTTTCCCTATAATAAAGCACCATAAACGGACCAATAACAAGAGATGATAAATGTAAAATCCTGAATATTCCAGGGATCGGGGCAGGTGGATGCATGCGCCATGTGTGTTGTGTGTTGGAGCAGTATACAGGGTCTGCGGTTAAACCAAATTGACATCGTTGATTTCTTCAACAACATTTATCATTTATCCTTTTCATCCCTCCGTTTGTCTGATTCGTTTCACTTAAATTTATTCATTGACGTTTTTGAGTTGTTTCACTTTTCAGTTTGCAAGCTTTCCAATTACACATTTATTACTTTATCATTCATTGTTGGTTCAATAAAACACACATTTACATCTATAATTACATAGATATCATAATTATTAGTGACTTACCTCCATGGTTTCATTAAACTCTGGCCACCATCCCTGAACGTAAGGACCATCTTAACTTGAGTTCCTCCAGACTTCTCATCTGTAATAAAAATAAAAGAACAATGTCTTATTTATTTATTCATTGACCAATATTCTAGCAATATTACAACAAGATATTGGTATCACGAGGGGTCTTACCAAAGGATAGAGACACAATTATGCATAAAACAACCATGAATATCGATTTCACTTTTGAGTTTGTACAGAGAAATAGGCTGAGAATATTAGAGGAAAATATAGTATGCATTGTGAGTTTTAAGCCGTACGTAATTATCCAAGGAAAAAAAAACTATTATTCATATATTATTGAATTTATTTATTGTTTTCATTTATCAGTTTTATACAAATAAATACAAAGGATATGAGATATCGTCAACAGCATATGCTGAAGAGATCAATTTACAAGTTGATGTTTTTGTTTTCCTTCGATACACGTCGAAGACACTAAGATAATGTATTCAGGCTCCCAAGGGGCAAGGGCAATTCTATACGACTATAAGACATTTCTATTTTTGAAATCGTTGTCTTCAGAAGCGCCATATTTCTTTAGAGTAGATAACATCTAGTCATCGAATACACAAGGAAAGAATGAACCGCTCTTCTTGAACGTATCATAAGGAAGAGAAACCACTATGATCAGAGAGTTACTCTCTGAATATGATCCGATTAGGATGTTGAAAACGCATGTATAATTCACTTACTGGCCTCATTCGGGACGTGTTCCTACTCGAATAACGCTTTAAGACGTAGGTTCTCCCAAAAGGAGACGTATATTCTCCCGAAAATTGACGTATAATCTCCCTAAAATATGTTATCATACACACCAAGAAAAAAATAGTCCAAAACCTTCGCGAAAGGGTACAATCTACGGCAAAACTCGGAAAGGTGTCCATTATTAATTTGAAGAGGGTGCAAAAGTATATCTACAAGTATCAAGCGGATCCCGTCTTAAGAAATGACGAACACGATATAAACTATTTTCGAAAAATAAAGTAGGTCGAAGGAGAATAGAGCCGTTCGCCGTGAATAGAACTGTGCGGACAGAACAATGACAAGGCGTTTACGATTTGAATAGTCAGTGATAGTATTACAAAGAACCATTGAAATGGTGTTCGACTTTATTTTTCGAAAATAGTTTATATCGTGTTGACGTTTTGTTTGAAGCATTTTAAGTATCAACCCTGTAATCAAATTCAATATTTGGTCTGTATTATAACGGTATAACTTTGTCATAACACATTTATCTGAAACAGTTTGGAGCAGTATATACTTTTGAGGACAATTTCGAGTGTTTTGGCAAAAAAATAAGGACCGCATCAAATCCCGGTAATTGACAATTCACATGATTTAAGCGATATACAGAGTTTATCGGCTCTTAACTTTTTCTTTAGATGTTTATGTTAGATTAATGTCGCAACATCGCACATTTATTTTTAAAAAGGTGCAGTTTTATACCCTATAAAGGGTGCTCCCAATGTTGCATTTATAGAGTGAGTTGAATCGCATGTGCGTGTCCATGTTTCAACAAGCTCAAAATATTGCACCTTTCAAGCACGCAGCAGTACTGCAGATTGGGCTGGAACACACTTCATGGCTTATCATTATAACTGCAGTAAGAGACTGGGCAAACGTTAGCTATAAACACTAATTCAGGATGATTCAGTGTGAACACGCCATAATTGACCCTGACCTAGGAATGTAGAGAGAATTACTTAATATCTACTGCTGATACAAGATGGAAATGCAGGGTAATGTATTAATGGTGTCGTCAAACTTAAGAATAGAAACTAGAACAGGCAAAACCCGTCGTCATTAATAATGACAAGGACTACATTAGGGGATGTTTCATCAAGATTTGTCGCACAGACAATTAGTCAGCGCTGACAAATTCCTTGATTGTGATTGTATGAAAAGCACTATCGCTGACATATGGGAACTGTCGGAAAATGACTCCATGTCACTGCGATAAATCTTGATGAAACACCCCCAGAAAAAAACAGTCGCATTCGAAAAATGAGAGACAAAGGCACGTGAGTATGAGGGAATTAATGCTAGATAAAACATACGGAAAACTATACGTCAACCTAGCAGGAGAAGTGTCGTCAACGACTTGCTGATAAACAAATAACCAGAACACATTTCAAATGTAACTTTTGGCATTTACGATGGTAAGCATGTGTAATACAAACGTATGTCTGCATACTTTTAGCATTGTTATTGTTAAAAAAAACTGCAATAAAAAGTTCATATTTTAAAAGCACAGTTTCATCCTTTGAAACCTGACTTACGACCAATGTATTTGGGAATGTCCGAGTCAAAGAAATTGCCTAAGCATGTAATTAATGGTGATTTTTTAATAAAAAATATCAAATGGTATTGCAGGATGCAGATTATGCAACCGAAAATGAAATGGCAGCGAATGTCAATGCTATCAGTATCAAAGTGTTCATATGACCAATAAGGAAGGATTAACCATGATGGATGACTATTGTCAACCTCCATTTCGATGTTCTGATCTCCAGTATCACTTCATATTATCAAGAATAGGAAAGGACAGTCCCGAAAGTTCATAATTATGTGGTATGTTTCGACATTGGTGGACGGATGGTTGTAGACGATGGAAAATGAGTACGCACCTGATGTGTGCAACAAATGATGTGCACATCAGTTGCGCACCTTGCCATGTGTTGCGCATATCAAATTTGCACTCGTTTTCTACCATCCACTATATGCTAAAAAAAAACATTATAGTAATATTGGGTTTTCGAAATTGGTGTACGGAGGCTTGTAGACGGTAGGAAACCGGTGCGCATCATTTGTTGCGCACATCATATTTGCATTCATTGATATCGCCCACAACCCTCTGTCCACCTATTTCGAAAACCCACTATTGTTAATGGACGTTAATCCCTGTCACGCAGGTTCGCAGTTGTTCCTTGGCCACGTCTTTTAGATGGTGACGTGAAACAAAAGGCAAGGGCATATAGACTGATATACCAACATCCATCTAACCAGGAACCCGCACACTAGCACATACACACACACATCCACCACACACACACACACACACACACACACACACATACACACACACACACACACACATACANAAAAACGTCATTACTCCGCAAAAACGTCACGCCCATGCCAATAAAACACGAATCGAATGAACAAAACTTTCTTTTTAAAAATAAATCCAGACCAGTTTTAAGATATTGAAATATATGACCATATGCAAGGTATATTTTTATTCAAATTCTAAGCTTATATTTCGACCAAAGACGTTCTACCCGGGGATAACAAAATACTTTCTCGTACCAAATAACAAAATGGTAGCCCCCAGGGTATTGCTAGCAGACGAAATCGTGGCTCAGAAACTGAAAATTTATCTCCTTATGCTGTTTTTTCTTGTACAATAAAATATTCCGTTAAATCGGTAAATATTATACCTACTGAAATAAGTAAATATACTTTTTGGGTTTCAATCCCCTTTAATCCCTGTCACGCAGGTTCGCAGTTGTTCCTTGGCCACGTCTTTTAGATGGTGACGTGAAACAAAAGGCAAAGACACATAGACCGATATACCAACATCAATCTTACCAGTAACCGGCATACAAGCACATACACACACACATCCACCCACCCACACACGCATACACACACACACACACACACACACACACACACGATCACATCAACATACCCCCACACACAACGGCATAGCAGAAGTTATTTTATTGTTACGCGCAACATTTCCGAAGAAAGAAAGGGAAAAAGGAGACACGGGCTCGAGACATAATATGCCGAGAAATAAATCAAGGAAGAAAAAAAGCCAGAATGTTGAAATAAACATCGGTCAGACAGAATAGAAATGTAAACTGTGAAGGAAACGGAGCTAATGATACAGAAACAGGAATTAGATAGGAATTGAGATCGCTGCGTGGTTCAGGGTATGTTGAAATAAAAGACAAGAAAATTGGGAAACGAACATAAACTGAGAGGGGCGACAGAGGCAAATGAACCGAAGAGAAAATCAAAGAGGAAAAAAGAATGGAAAAGAACAACAAAAATACTGGGAGGAAGTAAGATGAGATTGGGCATGTAAGTTAAGAATAAACAAAAGTCAACGTTACAGGATGAATTACAGTTCAAGATAAATAGATCCTCATATGTCAATAAACGTTTCTTCAAGTCAGTCATGTTATTGTAACTTCTGCAGAGCTTCAATTCTTTAGCTGAGAATGTCAATTTGAAATATAAATTCGGTTACAATTCACATTTTACTTAGATACAATTTTAGTGACTACAAATGTAACTTAATTTTGCCCACGGTTCAAAGCTAAGACATGCACATTTTGACTTGGTATATAAACTGAGAAATAAGTTTGACTAAAGTATGGCATCTAATCTTTCAAATTTCGAGACTGGTGAGAATATTAATTACCCCATACTTATACGAACATAAATTAATGTTTTATGGACCGTTAATTTTATAGTTTAGTGTTCATTAAAAAGTGAACAATTTTAAATAGTCACAAGGAAATACGAATATAGTATACGATTGAATAATCTTCATGATTGTCGTTAAATCATTAGACATTTGTGATCAAAACTAACTCCACAAAGCGATGGATCAAACAAAGAAAACAACGTATATCGAGATAAAATGTAAAATATAGAATAGATTGATGCATGTTAAACGACCTTTAGCGCGGATCGATTAGGATTAAATTGATTGAATTAAACATTAATAACGTCTTTACGTCAATCCCACATGATATCTTCATTCACACTCTACATGCTCTATGCGACGACATAATATTTCGGCATTATTTGTTGTTACATCCAATGAATGGTATAAAACGAATTTTCTGCTATGAATGATGACATGGCCAGTGCATTAAAAGACAGTAAATCAATACCTGAAGTTTATATGACAGATTATACAATTATAATGCAGAAACGGTCTCTGATAGATAGAAATATTGACTTCAAGGAAGATTTGTAAAGCAAATGATTGCTAAAATCCACGGTAGCCAACACATTAATCTATCATCACACAAGCAATAATTAATTCGTCAATAAAGTCGACTAATTTACACCATGAAAACTAGAGTGTAGAAATTAATACCTCTTGGTGGTTATCTCAGTATATGAACAAAATCAATAAGCCAGTAATAGAATGAACTGACTTAAAATCATTTCATTTCGCTCTATCTTCCCAATCACAATCCAATGTTGTTGTCACGTTTTTCTTATTATTGTTACAGAAAATAGAGATCAAGATAAGGTTGAATTAATACCATGGGTCTTTTTAACTGTCTATCCCAGGAATCAAGCAAATATGGAAATTTATGGTGCTTATTTCAACACCGATTGTAACCCATACACAACCACATCGTAAAAGTGTTACACCGGTACATTGAGTGAAAGCGCCTATTCTGTGCCGGTAGCGTGTCAACACTTATATGGTTTGATACAACCTTTATTTCATATTTAAAAATGTACCAAATCTAAAACCTTGGATTTCGGGGTGTAGATCATAAAACTCAGGATCGGGAAATTTCTCGTGACGTCGGGCCATCCACACCATCAGTAACGGTAACAAAAATGTCCCATATTGACTCTTGAACTAGCCCAAAACTAGCCACGGGGCACTTGACTCTGCGATGAGTTCTGGCAAGTCTGGAGATGATTGTAAAAATGACTGCCACAAGTAGCATCTCGAACTGGACAACGCTAAAGGCATCTTTGGAACGACAAACATCACTCGACAGGTCTTGAGATGCTCTACCACATCCACTTGACTTTTCAATGTCCCCTGACAAACTTGAGTACCAATGATATGAACGCATCTGATTCGACTCACGGTATACTTTAGATCCACGTCGTTGAATTTGTCTTCTTCAGGTTCACATGGCTGTTCCCTATGACTTGTTTTGATGAGCGCCACTGTTTATAAAATTTATATACTTGCTTCATCTTAAAATATATGTTTTGCAGTCATAAACCGATAGGTAAGAAATCGTGGACTTTTCCCAAACTGCTGTCCTTATGATGCTAATATGAAAAGCGACCATTATGATTAGCAGTTCTCAGAAGAAAAAATGTGCAAAGTATATGTATGTTACAACCTTATCATGGGGCTAATTCAAAAACACAATATTTTGGGGGTGCTTCATTCCTTTTTTCTTTTCGTCTCATACTGAAGTCTGTTTTTTTTTTTTGCTTCAGAATTACGGAATGAGATTGCTTTACAGATCGTAATTACCAAAGCTCTAGTTCTACTTTATAAAAAAAAACTACTTGTACAAAATTGATTTCATAACTTCATCCGTAATGCTTTTCCCAATTTTCTTGCTTTTAATGCCTTCATATGGACAAGCAAACCATTCTGCGGGTAAATTCAATATAAAAGGAACAGTAATTGCGGTCATAATGTTACGATGTCTGTTATGATTGTTATTTATCACTTTTATCGATGCCGTCCTTTAATTTGTTTTATTTCCACCACAGCGACATTTATGTCAAGCATTCTTCATCATTACCCATTATTATTACTATAAATCACACTGCGTGATTGCCTAGCGCTATATATCACTTGAGTGTATTGCTGTCTAATGTAGATATTCCAAATGGGACCTCAGCAATTCAAGCCTTCTTGCTTTCAATTCAATTTTTTTTTGTGGGAGGATTTAGCTGCCGTTAGCTGCTCGATTTTCATTGAATGAATTTTCATTGAATGAATTGTTACTAATTTACAATTAATTTTTGCAGATTCTACTAGCTTAATATCATTATGCTAGTTATCATAAATAAAGTCAACTCGAATTCACCAATATAATGATAATTTAGGTCCGTAGCCGGGTGGATCTGGACAAGGGGTGCGGATGCCCCCAACAATGCCAGTAGATGTTCGCTTCACCACAACAGGGGGGGGGGGGGTCTGCTTAAACTCCATGTTACGGCCAAAATACTTTTAATATCAAAGAAAACTACCGAGTCTTAATAACGGGATGTGGATTAATAAACGATAGATCGTCAAACTCACATCGTAGATGCTTCGTCATCATCATCACCAACAACACCCCCCCCC
>BQKZ01000109.1:13217-47598 GCA_036244855.1 Temnopleurus reevesii | reverse complement strand
CTCTCTCTCTCTCTCTCTCTCTGCCCCTCCCAATCTATGTGTCTTTATATGTGTTAACCTCACTTTACCCACACTCTCTATCTTCTCTCAGCTGATATAGGCTTGTTTACACACAATTAAGCAAACAAAATATATCTTTGTAACAGACCCTCTGAAAATGCACTGGCCTGATTTTATTTTAATATTCCCTCGAGTTACAAAGAATGACAGAGAAAGATATCACAGAAAAAAAATTAAATAGAAAAAATGTTAAATCACAACCTTAAAAGGCATTTCCAGGTGTTATTGGGGTATCCCATTCCATAAATTCTTATTTTCTACATTGAATGTTTTTCCACAGTACAAATTTAAAAGAAAAAAATCCAGGGCCATCAAAATATTTTTCGCTTTCATTTTATATGGCAAAAGAAGGTGTGAATACGCTATTGAATAAGAACGTGCTACACTTCTACATAACCAGTTTACGATGAAACACTTAAAAAAGTTGACGAAAGAGCAAATGTCTAAGCTCTTGAAAGGAGACTTAAGTCAGTCCGACAGATGGTCTGCCAATCATCACACAATTATGAGCAAGAAAATCGAATATATTCGATCTGAAATAGCATCATTTATTTACACATTGGAAGTGCACTAAAGGGCAAATGCAGCGAATTTTCCGCAGGCAGACATGAAAGTTAATTTCACAAGAACTTTCAACACAATTACAACGTCTTTCGTGACTACCAGTTCCCCTCCCCACCCCCTCCCCCCAAAAAGAAAAGAAAAGCAAAAACAAACACAAACACAATATAAAACATAAAGGTTAATTAAATGGGCATCGTATATTGAAAGCATATTTTTGAAGCAACGTGGATTATATCATATCTATCACTACATCAAATGAAATGGATTTTGTAATTGGAAAAAGCGTAAGAAAAATTTGTTTAAATGCGAACATAATAATTTGCATTGTCGCATTTAATATACCCGCAAAGACATTGCTAATAATAATATAGATTATTTCTATAGCGCTAAAAACAGAGAGTACCATGGGACTTTAATGGGGAAGACATTTCGAGAATACGGTTTTCTTTTCAAGGTCTTCAATGAGTGATTATTTGGAACACATTTACACAAAATTAATGTATAAAACACAGTGTCCTTTCACAAAAGTGCATGTCTATTATTGCGAGTTGATATAAAAGTCAAAAGGTAATTCATCTGAACTTTGCTAATTAACAAATGCCGTGTAAGCAAATGCATCAAGATTACTAAATACATTAAGTGACACTGAAAAAGAAGCAAATACATTGAAAAACGCTGAGCAGGGAAAATAATACTGAAAAGTCACAGGCTTTACAGGGGCGGTGGCAGCAACTTTTAGTGATGATTGGGGCGACAATAAAGATGGATCCATAGCCCCCATGCCATAACATATTTTAGGGGTTGAGGAGGGAGGGGGGGGGTCAAAAACTCACTGTTTCCCACTATTCAACAGAAGTAAGAAAACGGCTTTACTAAAAAAAAAAGGGCAAGACCTTATTTCTCCATCGATGTATAAAATGATTGGATCGGCAAGCCTCGCCTGAACGACCAGCGGTTATTTACACAGCCCAGGAATGTTACGTTAACACTCTCGCCTCATAGGACGTCTGTATACAGGAGAGACCACTTTCTAAATTCGATGGAAATTTGATAAAATGTGAAGATGATGACAGTCGTTAATAAAGCAAGCATAGCCGGAGGTAAAGCGGGCGAGCATGTGTTTTTATTCGAGAGAACGAAGCAGAAAATTTTTAGACGACGTTTCGTCTGTATTCAAGAATATTCATGAAACCTAATTATTATATAAAATATTTTTTTATGAAGAATTTATCTTCCTTTCTTGATATTACAACTTTAGCATATTTTGAAGAGGATTACGTTACTCTTAAATAAAGGAAGCCGCTATCATGCAATAATTGTATGATGAGGGAGGGGGCTCATTTGAGTTTGATTAATTCATCTCATTAACAATTCTCTTCTAAAAAAAAATTGGAAGCATTTAAACAATATTTGTTAGAATCCTTTTAAATGCATTTTCGAGAAATATTGATGCACCAAAAATCAAACATTATTGACCTTCACCCTCAATAAATTTTATAATTCCGATAAAATCAAAGTATAAATGTATCTAGCGAGTCATCTTCTCACAATTTCAAATGAATAAAGGAAGCCATATTACATTTCATACACACACACACACACCTACTCCCATAAAATCTCCTTCCCACACCCTCACATCGGACCCAAGCACAAAAATTCACACTAGAAATTTCTATCACTCAATCATCCCACGTTCAGCCTTATTTCTACCCATATATGATTTGTAACCCACCCCATCCTCTTTCCCTCATTTTCTCCTCTGACACCCTCCCTGTTTTCCCACAGAGTGCATTTTCAAGGTACATATTTACGTTGCAAGGCGAGCGGAATAATTTGGAGGAAAACATGAACTTCTAAATTTGCTATGAAAATATTGACCCCATGCAAGACGTAACACGAAGAGCGCACTTTACAGTTTACACACCGGGTAGAAGAACCGAATGAATATTACAAAGTACAACCTTCACACTTTCAAACTTTTGTATTATATGATTTACAAGTAATTTAAATAGCAGGTTAATATTCAAACCGTAGATTTGAAAATGGCAACTGCCTAAACATTTCTTATTCAAAACAAAGATAGTACAAGCTGTGAGACTTTGAGTAAAATCGAAATTAGCTTCCGAATTAAAGTAGCCATGTTATACTGAAAATTAAAAAAACACTTTCAGGTGAATGGAAAGCTATCAATGATTTTTTTATTATTATATACAGTTGTTGGGAAAGTTGCCAATTCAACGGTCCGGATAGGGATAAAGGGATACATTTTAGAATTGTATATTAAACAGATTGTCGAGTTTATCCTAAAATATATTCACTCGTTCGTCTTGTTGTTCTACAGCAACAATTGGCAGCACACTAAAGTCTGCACTTAATTATATTTTACTATACAGGACAGATAATATTTCGGTATGTGGGTCTACCTATAGAATATGTTACATTGTCAGGATTGTGTGAGAAAAAGTCGAAAAACACCAGATAAAACCTTCATCCAAAAGTTCTGACGAGCTCAGTAAACCGTTTCGATTTTCAAAAAGCCACAATAACAGTGGATTACATTACAGTATGCAACGTGCTTTCAGTTTAAATGCGAATCTGTCCACTTCTAAACAACCTGAACAAATTTTTCGCTTTCAAATAATATCACATCCAATTCAAAACGCATTCAGCTCCCATCTTCCCTGCATTACTCAAAGCGTACAACGACTTTCTAGAAGTCACATCCCGTCATTTTGTATCACAGCACTGTGCCTTGAGGCCAACCAAACACCAATTTAGGTGACGCCTGGCTCCAAATTGATGGCTTGAAATGGTTTTCTTCCGTTCCACTTCGTGATGTAGTCTGCTGATGATGCGGGTGTTCTCTTCTCTCCTCATCGCTTTTCCATCCAGATAATAAGGTTCATTTTCATTGTATTGTTTTATCAACCCTATCCTATACAGATAGGCCTTGATCTAAGTTTTCTCTGAAATTCATCCTCTGTTTATCACTTCACTTCATATTATGTATAGATGGTGTAATTCTGCCGATACTTCAGTCTGTAGGCGACTCTAAAACACTTTGTCAGAAAATATGACACCCAAAACTTCCTCTCTGTCCCCACTTCAGCCCTTGCCGGAGGACTTTCTCTGACCGAAACATTTTGGTACATCTTAAATTTTATCTCACCCACTTCTTGATACTTAATTCGTACTCGCATCGAAGATCATATTCTGATGATGCTCATCATGGTGGTGGTGGGATTGACTTCACATTTACATCATCCCTCAGTCCCTCTTTATCTCTCCCTCCCTCTCTCTCTGATTGAGGAATATCTGATATTTTCTTCTCAGCATTGATTTGCTACCATCTAGTGCTGCTGTTCAAACTATATCTGCACAATAGTTATGCATTCCTTCCAAAGGAATTTGAGATCATTTTAAGCAGTAAAGGCGCGTACCTCTGACACATAATTTATTATTCAATTCATCAAACCACTGTACCACCGCTTGAATCCCGTGTTCAGTTTCTTTTCTTTCAAAATATAGAACAATAGGGAGGAATTATTCACGTTTTATGACGTGTATTATTCAAAATGTAATACTTATGCCAGAAAAGGAGCAAATATACTTTGATCAGCCTTTAACGTCACCATCCAAAAGTCGCGACCAAGTTTATACAACAGGGCCATTTACAAATGAATTTGTACATGGCTATCATCTTCAGTTAATGTGCACGCCACAACGCTCAGGCAAAAGTAGTCTTTTCGTTGCATAACTTCCTGAGGGATATTGTGAATAGTTGTGACCCACTAACCTCCTAAATCAATACACTTTCTGGTGTTTTCGTTCCTCCACCCGTCTAGCCCCATCACTACACCCATCTCCCCAGTCGATCTCCCTAGTCGATGTCCGTCTCACAACGTGAGTCGAAGTCCGTATAGGAGAATGCTTGTTTAGACAAATTATTTAGGCAAGACTACGTGCGCTGGCATAATTATAAGCTGTTAACCGAAACGTACGTTTAGGGGTATTTATAAAAGCTCACAAGACTCTCTTGTGTGTATTGCTTTGACATATGTTTGTAGAGCATGCCTTTGCATTTTAAGTTCAGAGGGGCATCTAAGCAAGATGTCTGTTTTCATTAGGGAGAAAGGCATGTCATCTCTTTTCCATGTCGAAATCCAACCAATAAATGAGGGTGAAAGGAAGTTGAGGTATGTGGCGTGCCCCCTTTCAGCTAAATTGAGAAGTGAAAAGCATATAAGGGGATGTTTATTTTCTTCACTAGGAGATCTAGATTGAAGGTTCTCTATCTAGATTTTCTCATTGAAGAAGGAAAAGTGTGTGTGTGTGTGTGTGTGTGTGATTGTATATGTGCGTGCATGTGTATGTGCGTGCATGTGTGTGTGTGTGTGTGTGTGTATGTGTGTGTTCACATACATAATTACGGTATTGTTTAGATGGAAGTTGAAAAAAATATAACTATAATGTATTTTGGTATAATAAACGAGATACCCTAAAATCATGTTAAATTTCACGGAACTTTGCACCAAGACAATGGTATAAATATGATAAACATTGAGAAATTAGGCTATTTTTAACGTAAAGATATGAAAGTATGATTGCAGAATCATTGAATTGACATTTAACGTTTCCCTACCACCATGACCACATGAATATTATCGAATTATTATACAATTAGTGACGTGACGACCCTGAGGCGTCGTGGCGTGCGCCTGAAATCAAGCTGTTCGGGACAGTCATAGACTTGGGTTAGTTCCTGTCTGTGGGTTCGGAGCCTGGTCGCATACCGTCTTTAGGATGGAGACGTTAAGATGGCGATCCTCTTTCTCTCTTCTTCTTCTGGCGTAATTA
Organism: Temnopleurus reevesii; assembly: GCA_036244855.1. Classification (NCBI taxonomy): domain Eukaryota; kingdom Metazoa; phylum Echinodermata; class Echinoidea; order Temnopleuroida; family Temnopleuridae; genus Temnopleurus; species Temnopleurus reevesii. The sequence goes on along the minus strand of BQKZ01000109.1, from coordinate 42,117 downwards.
TTCAGAATTGAATGATACACGCCTCTAAACTACATCCTTCCCTTTCGTTTCCTTTAGAAAAGCTAAGTTACTAAGGATTTTTACTTGATAAAAATCAATAGATAAAGTGAAAATCGCCATAATACTTTCACATTTTCCAGGCGAACTAATGTAAAAATGAAAATAATAGAGGGAAATGAGAAGAGAGTTGGAGAGAGAGTGAGAGGAGGAGGAAAAAGAATCATGATGCTAATCTAAAAACAAATACAGCATCTGCTACCACATGCTCTAAAATATCCAAGCTTATAATCGAGGTAAAGATGGGTTCCCTCCAAAGCGTTCATCCGACTTGTAAATAAGCACTTGTCCCTGGAAGCGATATATGATTATGTTATGAACATGACTACCATTCCATTCTACTTCCGTTTCGTGTATATATATTATCAATCAAAAGGTTTTCATGAATAGCACCATGTCACTGATAGAATAAATAAGAGACAAAATGGATGAGTTCATATGACACCTCAAGGCTATAACGCATTTGACTAAGAGAATGATTATAACGATGAATAATGCATGTAATCCATCATGCTCGAACCTTTCAAATTAATGGAAAATGCATCTTCGAGGGTACTCTGAAAACGTTTCTCAGAAAGGGGTCTGAAAGTCGTCAATATTTAAGTAAGTGCTATTTGAGTCTTAATGGTGTGATATGTTACGAGGATTCTCATATTCTCAATTGAGAATTTTTTATTTTGTGTGTTCGAAACTAATTCAATGTTTGGTCATTAGGGCCAACGTGGCACATATGATTATCCCAAATTCCTACACCCTCCAACATTTGTGAATAAATTTTACAACTGAACATTTCATTGCAAAAAAAAATAAATATGAATATGATTCACAGAATATGCTTAATAAATATGCAAATACAACAATGAAGGCCTACATTCTTTGAATGACGGGGCGTTTCTCGACGAGTTTATAAAGGGAGCTACAAGTATAATAGAAACACACATGAAATTCAATAATAATCATGTAATTGGTTCAGATTTCAATAAAACTGTAATGCAAAGCAATTCTCAAAAAACGTCTAACTCATCCTTTTTTTTCTCGAAAATCTGATGAACAAGCACATTCTATCAACAAACCTCCCATTATCCCTTATGAACACGTAAATAAATCTTATTGTTTTAAGGTTTGGCATTAATTGGCATCACATTCCGAATGACGGATGATATTTCTGCAGATGTATCCCACATTCCATCACGACCCTGTCATCTGGGTATCCTTTACACCAATAAAGGATCTTGCCTCGTGGATCTTGTCATTCGAATGTAGGGAAAAGTGTTACAATTTCAGTGTCATTTAACACTTAGCAGAGTTAAAACAACACTGTGAGTGTAATCAGTTTAGCACTCTGATATCATTACCTACATGGGCATCCCCCTTACATCAGTGAGGGATCTTGCCTCATACATCTTGTCATTCGAGTATAAGGAAAAGTGTTACACTTTTATTGTCATGTAACACTTTCATTTAGCAGAGTTAAAACAACGCTCTAGGTGTAATCAGCACTCTGACATCATTAACATTCATCTGGGTATCCTCAAAGTATCCTCCCTCGCGGATCATGTTAGTCGCGTATACGAACTGAACTTCAAACTTCATTTTACACTTAGCAGAGTTAAAACAACGCTCTCAGTGTAACCCATTTAGCACTCTGACAACATTACTTGTCATCTGGTCATCCCCCTTACAGCAATGAACAATCTTGCCTCGTATCTTGTTAGTCGTAAATAGGCTTTGAATTTCAAGATATTGCACTGTAAGTGTCATTTAGCACTTAGCAGAACTAAAACAACACGCTCTGAGTGTAATCAGTTTAGCACCATGACAGTATTAATTGTCATCTGGGCACACTCCTTACGTCAAAAAAGGACCTTGCCTCGGGAATCTTGCCATTCGAGTATAAGGAAATGTGTTACATGTTTAGTGTCATTTGACACTTAGCAGGGTTTAGACAACACGTGTAATGAAGCTTAGCACTCTGACAACAGTGCATCGTGAATCATATCACGTGCATTTATTGTGTTTGTGCATACACGGTGTTATTAAGCCTGCTGCCATCGTACTTTAAGTGTTATTCTATAACAATCCTCTACATAGCCAGCAAAGTAACGATCAGATTGCAGTTCTCAGGGTGATATTGATTTCAGTTGATGTGGTCTCATATGGAGATCCCGGGACGGTGTTGAATCTAATCTTGATAAAACCATGGGTGTTAACCTAACACCGTGTCGGTATCAATATGAGACAGCGTCCAATAACACCACTACCTGATCGTGCATATAACATCAGAATATATTTTAGAGGGTATAATTCAGCACTCAAAATTTATTTCTAAAACAGGGTAAGCCTATATTCATATCTACTATTGATGACTACTCTATTAATACCACAGAGTCTATTTTTTACTAAGCACACAGTGACTAATTTACAAATTAGAGTGATTCAGAGAGCGGGTCGATTTGACTTGAAGTTGCATGACATTACATTGACTGAGGATGGCGAAACACTTAGTTTCAAACTGAGGACTATTTTCATATCTACTGTTGATGACTACTACCCCGGAGTCAATTTAGACGAAGCGCACGGTGACTNGCGGAGTCAATTTAGACGAAGCGCACGGTGACTAATTCATAAGAGTGATCAATAGAACGAATTGATTCAACTTGAAGCTGCATGACATAACTTTAACTGTGTTTGGAGAAACACTTTTTTTCAAACTTAGGACTATTTTCATATCTACTGTTGATGACTACGGAGTCAATGTTGACGAAGCACAAAAGTCAAATCCATTCAACGACGAGTCACTTTGACACGGATGGGGCCGACTAAAATCTTGTTTCCAACTTGGATTTAACACTTTGTGAATGAGAAAGATTGGAAGTCTTCTTAAGGTCATATTTAATGCATTGAATGTACTAAATATGTCATCCTTATAACTGGAGATGTCTGAATGCACAATATCCTTATCCATTGTGTCTGGAAAATTATGACGATTATGAGCAAATTAGAAAAGAAATCGAAAAGTATTATCAAAGCATCAAAGAATTTCCATATTCAGTTGATTGTAAATGTTATGAATATTCCGTGAAGGGGCATTAGTAAAACTAGAAAGCAGAAACACAATTAAGACAAAAGTACATCTGTAATTCTAGTTTCGTTTATGAGAAAATAAGAGCGAAAATGCCTTCAGCGCTGTGAGTGAAAATAGAGTCATCTATATCGGCCTGGATACGACTAGATAAAGGAATCGACTGGAATTTAGATTATTCCTCCAAACTAGGTTAGAATTCTGTCACTAGGATTGATGAGCACACTTTGGAACGGGATCACCCCTAGCAAGTTGTATATTTGTGAGGATTTATTGGAAAAGGTAAGCGCGAGAGGATGGGAAAACAAACTCGTGCGCTTCTTGGCAGCTAGCTTGATGAAAGTGCGAGCTGTGGAAGGTGAAATTGATGTTAGAAGATTGAGAGAGGAAAAGAGAGAGGAGGAGAGAGAGATAGAGGAGGAAAAGGAGAAATAAGATAGAGAACGACGAAGAGAAGGGAGATATAATGTAGGAATTGTTGGATTGATTGTTAAACATTTTAAAATTTTCTTCTTTTTCTAGAAAGGTAGACAACAAATTAACAAAATTCATTCCGAAATGCCTGCACAATCAAAATGTCCATACCATACCTGAAGAGAAAAGTACAATTTTGTCTACTTTTCCAGAAAAAGAAGAACATTTGAAATTCTGTGTACAAAGTGAACAGTTCTCCATGTTGGCAGCCATTTTGGGCCTGTATGTTGCAAATTTGAGGAGCCCATGAGGCATGTGAGGAGTGTAAATCAAAACTTTGAAAATTCATAACTTATGAATGGATTTTCAGATTTTGCTCAAATCTTCACAGATTGACCATTGTATTTCTTTTCATCCACTGAGCGCACATCGATGTCTGGGTGAAGTTCCCCTTTAAGAATGCACGACGAGAATATACATCCAGAAAGATTCGCGTTATTGATAAGGAGATGGATCTCCTTTGAAAAATATATAAAGAGTTCTCTATGGATAACAAAGCATCATGACTTGTAGAGAAATGATTACATACCAGTGTTCCATCAAAGTTTATAGAGTAACAGATAATTACTGAAAAGCATGGATAGAGGGGAAAGATACGAGTAAAATTTTCAAAAGATATCAAATTAAATGTGGAAAATGTAAAAGTGGTAAACTAACATTATAGCACCTTGGACCTGTAACATAAAAGATGCAATTAAACTTACTTAGTAATCGTAAGTCTATGGCAAAATCGGTACCATAGAGATACGATTAACTTATCGTATCTCTTTTATGTTACAGGGCCCTTGTGATACTTTTCTTTACTCAGAATTCTAAGATGTTACAATCCCACCTCGGTGTACTTTTAGAATTCACACTTATTGGCAAAAACCTTTCACTTCGAATTGTACTGTAGGGGCAACGCTCTTTCGTTCATCCGGACAGCACACCTCTCCTCTATCCCCGCATCCTACCATAAAAATCGGCTCGCAAGCACAAAGTCAGGCGATTCACAATCTCATGGTCTCTGTCATGCATGAAAAACATCTTATTAGCTCGGTTTCTTTCACCCATGCCCACTATAAAATTCGGTCGTGTGGATAAGGCTTTCCACTCAGGTCGGTCGACCAAAGAGCCATAAAACAGGGTGAAATCTATTCTCGGCAGCTTCTAAAATAGAGCTACTTTGCTTCGGCTTGGTGTCTAGTCGATATAGATTTGTGAATAGGATTATCCTACACGTGAGACAGGTATGAGCCGCATATTAAATGAGATCAAACCTCGATCCCCATGCCATGGAACCAAACAACAACAGATACCTCATTCCTCTCTTTTAAAAAGCAGTTAATAAAAACGGTTTGCTAATGATATTTTTTTCTGTAAAATTCATATAGACTTGCGGTCAATTTTTTAATCATCAATCTGGATGCACCTGAATCCCTCTTATATTGGCTATTTCTTCAAATCTACCAAAAAGTCAACTTTTCAATTATTATGATAACTTCTTCTTTCTTTTTCATTCGCAAAATGGTAATTTTCAGAAGATGAGATAATGCTCATTTCAGCGTACAAAAAGCAGGAAGATTACATTACATTGCTCATACGGAAACATCGTGGAAATGTAACCATTGGAAGTACCGCAGGTTACATTTTACTTTTCATTAGTAGTACAAACACAAACGAACCGAATTGGAATTGGGTGCTATGAACCACTCGTCTTGGACATCAACCCCATAACAATTCAAGAGCTTCAACTCAAATTATATACATGATACAAATTCAGCCTTGGAGCAAATAAATCGCGCAAATTTCCCGCCAAATCTCGTCTCACTTATAATACCAAATGGGTGACTTGCTGGCAACTCCAAAATGCACCGCTCTCTAGCATTTCCAGGGAGATATTAAGCCACTTTAGTGAAAAGCATTCTGGTTGGCTTGCTTTCTCTCTTATCCGTACAATTCTTATTTGGTAAATCAAGTGTTTCTGGAGTTATCCAAATCAAAGGACACACTAAATCAATTGGTTTTGTAGCAGTCTTTTTGGTTTATTTGATCTTGAATGCCGAATGTTAGACCAAAAGGTCACCGGGTGCATGGTTGTATAACAGTTAAACTCAAGAACAAGCAAATTCAAGATTTTCGTCTATAAAGGGCAATATAGACAGTGAAAAAAAGGAAACAAACAACAAACATATACATGAATAAACAAATTAATAATCGATGCCGGAGCAGGCATGAACAAAATATTTTCCAGAAATTATTTTTTTCATTGCTTGATACAATTCATTATGGCTTGAATAGTATTTGAATCGGCACTCAATCTCTATAATACAAATTATTCAAGCTATAATTAAATTATTGAAATTGTTTCTTTCCAAAAATCAATAATCTGTTTTCCAATCCGAGTAAATCAAGCATACAATTCAGAACGGATCAACATTGGATAACCATGATTTAAACGAAATTCGATCTTGATATTAACATTAAGCTTATGTTATTAAGTATGTTATAATCTAGGCTAAGCTCAGGCATCAGAGGATCATGATGAGCACATGATCATCATAATCCGAGGGTTGGAACATAAAGAGATTAATTAATTCAATAATTAATCGTTTCCCTTCCGTACAAGCTTACAAATAATTTCTTTTTGAAGCAAATTAATTTTGCACATTTTGTGTAAAAAATAAAATCATACAATGTCGTGTCCCTTCACAAGTCCATTATGATGAATGTGAAACTTTTGACATTCAAGAAGGTGACATTTTCATAAGAATGAAGTTAAATGTGAAATCATAGAATGAAATGAAACAATAACATATCAGTAATATAGTAATGCATGGTAATGCATTTCAGTTTATATGCCAATTGCCTATGTCTAAATGAATTTCTTTTTCAAAATGAAAATAAACACTTTTATTACATTTTCATTATCTGTTTGGGTGACTCACATGAAAATATAATAAAACCATATGAAATGAACATGCAGCTGCACAGTTATGTGATATGAAATGATATATTGGTAGCAGAAACGAATTTATTTGATACCGAGTTCAGAAGGCAATATCGGCCCGGCATTTAGGAATATTGGATGATAACATTTGAGACGGGTTTCAAATAAACGTCACAATAGATATAAAGATGCCACTGTCGTGAAACTCCCAGGCCAATTTAAAAAGTTCGTCCTACAATGTAGGCATGATTGCGAACCAGAATCAGTATTTTGATCAAAAAGCAACTTGCTGAAAAATCTGATGTCAGTTGAATCGCCACAACTCTCTGTAAAGCATGGTCTACGCTCATTTTGATTCATTAAACTACAGATACGATTGTGCTAATATTTATAATGAAACTTGAAAATGATAACTGCGTGGAAAACACGATAAGCCTATTTGATCCTTTGTTAAATTAGGGTGTACGAAAATGTATTATTTTAAAATAGTAAAATATTACTATGGAGGCGGCGCGCCGTGGTGTAGTGGTTGTGACTCTCGCCTTTCAATCAGAGTGTCGTAGGTTCAAATCCCACCCATGGCGTCAATTTCCTTCAGCAAGAAGTTTATCCACACTGTGCTGCACTCAGCCCAGGTGAGGTAAATGGGTAATTGGCAGGAATATTTTATTCCTTGAAATGCCAAGTGCGCTGGTGGCTGCCGGGCTAAAGCCATGGTAATAATAATGTAAAGTGCATTGATCACTCAGCAATGAGAGTGGATACGTGCGCTATATAAATTGCATATATTATTATCATTATCATTATTTAAACCTCCATCAAAATGGCTGAAACCTCCGCAGACAACTACGGCACCATCACAAAATCTATTTCAGCATTATTGGCCACACAACCCAAATCAAGATCATGTACTTCACGGTACATCGCAATGCAGCTCATGCTTCACTCTGCTGTTACATGTACACTCAAGGCTGTTACCAACTATTCTAAATACATCATCATCATATCCATCAATCGACCAAGCATCAGTTCTCTGTCTGTCTGTCTGGAGGTTTCATACCAAACATTCCCCATCTCCCCAAAGCAAATTAGAGCTATGCGCCCTTGCGAGCCATGTTGTTGGGTAAATTATCTTGTACGACATCGCATTTGAGTATCGATCGCAGGTCAGTCGCCTGCAACCTTATAGTCGTCTGCTACAGTCACTGTGATTCGCAATTTTCTATTTCCCGCGCAAATTGATGTAGATGTGTGCGGAAACATGAAAAGCTGCCCGAAACTGAATACATTATTTTGGGGCATTCTTTTCTAAAAGGAAATAAAACGGTGGTGATTAAAAATGCATAAAGCTAAGTTCTTGTCACATTTGTTCAAGTGGTATAAGAGATGCATAAATGATAAACGTTAGCGAGTTGGAAGAAAAGACGCGAATATATTCATTATTAAAGATTGTTTCGGTTTTTCGTTAATGCATAACCTGCTCTCTAGGCATCCATGTGTCAAAAATTTACATTGAACAACCTTTCAGTTGATAATTAGGTAATGAAGGTTTATTTGTCTTCCTCTATCAAAAAGTTGGGGGATCAAAAATTGTATTCAATCGGAAAATGTTCACTATTAAACGAGAATTCTAGAGGGTACATTATCATGAGCACCGTTAGGAATCACCTCTGCCATGTCTGCGCTACATAAAACACCATTATTATTATTATCATAAGTAATAGTAGTAGTAGTCAAATCAAATCATTGTTTATTCCAATTTTTTTGAAGCCTCAAACACATACAGATTCATACATAATGACAGTTATAATAACAGGGAAAAAAATTGAAAAAGTAGTAGTAGTAGTAGTAGTAGTAGTAGTAGTAGTAGAAGTAGGAAGATGTTACATGATTATTATTAGTAGTAAAAAGTACACGTTATTCAAGACATCCATTATGATTAGAACTGAAGTTGGAGACTAAGATGTACTCTGGTCTTGACCTCCTTAAACTTCGTCATCTTTCAACATGTGATTCATTATTGTACGGCTGCAATGGAGGACTGTTACAAGGGCGTATGTGTCCTTACCAAATATTGCAATATACCCACGGATCGGATATAATTGGTAATACAGGTGCTTTTTCTTTTAAATAAAGCCTCTTGTTAATGATGTGTATAAAAGAATGAGTATCACATTAAGGCATGTTTTATTTCCGTTCAATGCAATTTTTACGAATCCAAAATTAGACATACAGAAATGAATCATTATCATGATGAAAATATCGATGGCGTGATCAACTACATGCATGTCATTCGAAATCTTTAAAAAAAATCTTAAAATTGCATGGTAGGAGCTCGATTCATCGGTATAAAATTAGGCGCAATGGGCCGGTTTACTAATAGATGAATTTATACCTTCTCTTTATACACAGGATACACAAATGGTGTTATTGACATCCCTAAAGTTTGCCAGGGAATTTTCCGACAGGGTAAAAAGTAATATATAAAAAAATAGATACCGAATATTGTAGTTCACTTATTACTCACCGATTTACCATGTTTACGAAATACCAGGTGACTATGTTCGTTAGAAAGAAGAGTATGTTGATTTGAATTAGTAACCCGTATATTTCATAAGGAGAACAGAACACAACAACCAAAAAAATGAACATGGTCATAATGATTGAATATCTATTACGAAAAGAACACGGATATTTGTTTCCCTGGGAAATATTCCTGTCTAAAATGTGCAACGATGGAGGAGAGTGGATTGAGGAACTAAAGACATTTTCTCCCTTTAGCAAACAACATCTTTATAATCAAATTTCAAAATCCTGTTTAGCTCCAAATGCATCCTTCTACCAGGAGCGCGGCGCCACACATTGTTGTCACAGTCACAGCATATCTCCCGCTAAATTGATACATGCACACGCGTTCCACATGGCCATCTCCCCTGGGAGATACCCCAACCGCTCCTCCTGATGTAGGGATACAGCGTCTTAAGCCTGCGTCACACCTTTGCGTTTTAGCCTGCGTCGACCCAGCGTTTTTGGAACTTAAAACACTCCCTTGACGCACTCCCTTGACAAAGACGCAGGTCATGCGGTGGACTGAAGCTCGTCGTAGGCTCGTTGAGCGCAAGCCGAACGTCAGTCCACCGTCTGATCGCGTATGCTGTCCGTCAAGGGAGCGTTTCAATTTCCATAAAACCCGCCTGCATCAGCTAAAAACGAAAAGGTGTGACGCAGGCTTTATGTTTAGCTACATCGAGAAGACATAGTACATGCTATACTGGTGCGTGTAAATAAACAGCTGGAGTACTATTGGCGGTGGGGATGTAAGGGTGAGGGGAGTAAGATGCACGGTGTGTAGGCAATGGTAATCTTCAAGATGCACTTTTGAGAAAAGTGTTTTAGGAGAGGATTTAGGGTGTTTATAGGTTAGGTTCATGTAAGCTATAAATTAAACCACTTAATGTAAACTGCTTCCCTTTCCCTCGATTGGTCGTCTGATATTAAACAAGTATCATACATATAAATTTGTCTTTGCCCCAACTTTCACATTAAAAAAAATACATCTATTCACAACGTATAATGACGGGTATACAATCATTGAAAGATTTTTATAATTCTATACTAGGTTTACAAGGAATTTTACGAGAGACAATCCATCTTTTCAAACGTCAAACCATCATGATAAAGGGCAGATTTGATTTGCTTTTCATCCGAGAGATCCTCTAACGCCATAAGAAAATAGAGAAAAAAAAAGAAAATGACAAATGTGAAAAATGTTTTGGGGTAGGTTTTGACATCTTCCTTCCTGGCCTAAAATAAAACACCTGACCTGTATAGATGCATTTCATCCTCTTCTCCTCTTCTTTACAAATGTTCTTTGCAATCCTGTAGAGAACATTTATCATCATTCTTTTCCTCGAGAGCGAAATCCTCTCGAAGCTATCACTTAATCACTCCACGTTCCCTTCCCACTAGCTTCGAGATGTTCACATATCGTCAGTGGTTGAACGAATGCCCTAAAATGGGGTGCATATAAGCACACCAACCTTAATTGGGACAAAGCTTAGAAATGCATAAAAGACATTATAAAGGCAGTTAACATCTGCTTATATTGCATTTGGCTTCACATTCTTTTTCATTTTCCCACATGTTGAAGGGCATATCTAAGAGAAGGCTCATTGAGTAAACCACCTCATATAAGAAAGAATTTTTAAAGGGATCTCTATTTTGTTCCTTTTAAAACTGATGTTCCTACTTACCCCGATTTACAGAACCATAATGCACAATAGTCATCTAGCATTACATGGTTCTAACAAGTAACGATACCTTTATATAAAGCCGAGGTGGTTGTGTGTGAGATTTATGGAACCATTCACAATATTGACCGATTAAAAAGGCCAAGAACTACTTAGAAATGTTAAAAGTGACGAGCGGCATTGTGAAATAGGTACATTCACATATTTCACCATATTCCATCCTAAGAACAAAATTTGGCTTAATGCAGAACTCCATTAGATATCACAAATTTATATCACTCTATTCGCATTTGTCCAAAATCCAGTGGACACGAACCGGCCTTTAAGAACCGGGGCGCTGCTTGAACACGTATAAACCCCGACATAGCGCCAAGTACAATGGCATACCACTGTAATTCATGTTATTTCAATATCGTTTATTTCAATTGATTTGCTACGACTAGTTTGTGCAACCACCTCTCGCTTGTAGGCCGGTTCGTGAAATCGGTGACGAATACATCCTTATTATATTACATATTTTATACAACTCAAGCACTCAGTGTGTTAACATCTTCCTTAGATCGTAAAATGTTTAGTATTGTGCCAGACCTTTAAACAGATACATGGGCGGATTGAATATCGGCGGGAAAAAAAGATACTCAGAAAACGTTGGCCATATGCTGACGACTCTTCATAGGTTCATATAATAGGGGAGATGAGGGAATGCTGCTTTGGTATGGGATAGATTTGATTAAGAGTCCTCTAGAGATGTGTTGTATGTCACCTGGTTTCTGTGCCCATCAAATCACGTTGAACAGACATCCATTCGAAACTATGCCATCGGGTAAAGCATATTTACGAGATGAAGGCTTTCGAGCGACCATGTCAGAAAGCTAATTGGCTCCGAATATTGTAAACTATGATTGACGACAATTGAAGGATTAATTAAGTTACTAATTATGCAGTGAATTAAGTTTCATTCGCAATCAGACGCATTTCCAAGGAATGAAAATGTCAGGAGTCAAACAATACTGTTGCAATGTTCCTGGTTCATGATTTTCGCGAAAAATAAATGGTAAAATTATTATGTGTACCATTTTCTACAGGTTCTAAATGGTCTCAAAATAGTTCAAAGTCTCTATTAATTGGCTTCAAGTAGTAAATCATGATTGATGACAATTGGAAGGGTTAATTATGGTTGTAATTATGCAGTGAATTACTATTCATTTGCAATCAGACGCATTTCCAATAATTCAAATGTCAGGAGTCAAGCAATACTGTTAAAATATTCTTGATTTATGAATATCATGATGATACAGAGGATTTCATCAACCATTTGGCAGATGCTTTGGGAATCATGAAAAGTCTGTATTAATTGGCTTCAATTATACTAAACCATGATACTATTAAAAAGATAATTAGGGTTGTAATTATGTAGTGAATTTACATTAATGCGCAACCAAAAGCATTTCCAATTATTGAAATGTCAGTAGTTCAACATTACTTAAAAGAAACTTGATGCATGAATATTATTGCGGTCGAAATATAGGCTCAAACAGTGTCAAGTAAGTTCATTACCAATTTTCAACAAAATTTCTCCCATTTATACGAAAAATAATTTCCTATAGGTATAAAGGTACTTGTCATGGGCCTGCAATTGAACTTCCGATATTAATCGCAAGTCTATGGCAAAACGCGTACCAAAGAAAGATATTAATCGCAAAATTAATCTCTTTATGCTACAGACCTAATAGCTAGTATGACAATAATATTCGATGCGACACTAACATATTTTATGCATAACCACATGCCGGGGGATGTAATCGTAAATTTTATATATAACTTCGAGGCGTACATATTCAGAATTGAATGAGAAACGCCTTGAAATCTAGATTCATCATCAGCACGTTTTCATCTTAATTCAATAATTTGAACGCGGTCTTTCCTTCATCTTTCATTCATATTTCTAAGTAAGAAAAACTCGATGGTAACCTTGACAAATCTATGTAGAGGGAAAAATGCAACATTAATGTGCAATGTTATAGTGCTACGCTATACCACTTAATTAATTCACGCGTCTAGCCAGAGGGGCAGAACTACGCATTGAATTTAAATTTACCATGAAAACCGCTCTTACTGCTCGAGACTAACTTTACCTCAATGTGGGAATCACTTGATATGAGAGAGTCGTTGAGAGTTGGAATCACATAATTCACCCGATGATGCTGGTGAAAGTGATAGCATCTTCAATGGTTTAGAGGACTGATCACATGACTCCTACTTGGTCACCTGATATCTATGCCGGATGAACCTCCATGACGTTTGAATAATATACTCGGTTGAGTAACGGTTTCCTAAACCACATGATTTTCCGACTTTAATCCCATTTTATTGTATTGTCTCGTAGAGGTCTCCTGAATAATGGAGTGAAGGAATGATGTGATTATTGTACGAATGGGTACTCGATCAGGACCTGGACGCCATAATCGTCGAAACTCGGTAGATTTGGCGTGGTAGAAGATTTCATGTGACGCCCATAGCATTTCAATCTTAACATGTTCTATGCTTGTTCTGACTTATGAACTTCGAAATGTTTCCGAAAATGGTTCGAAATCACCTTAAACATCATTTAGGTTCTTATTTCAGATTATTCATCGAACCATTTCACCTGAATATTCATACAGGATAATCCTAAAGTTAGACCGTTGTGGAGGTATTTTTGTATGCACGAACATTATGACACTTATCTGAACACTAATTAAACAGAAAAGGGGGAAACTAGCGCAAGACTCAATACACTGCATGTGGAGAATGAGCACTTATACATGCATCTTTTTAATTTTTTTGTACAAAAACATTTGTGTAAAACTTAAAAAGATCGTTAAAAAAAATATGAAGTTTCCTACAAGTCGTACAACGGTGTGAGAGTGGTGACAGTGTTTAAACAACAGGCATGTGCGTGTGAATCGCAGTCAAGTGGGAACGACCTTGCGTTCAAGTGGTATCTCTTCATACGATCTCAACGGACTCTCAATGACTTGATTAGATATCTTCTAGGTAGACATAAATTCAGACCGATGGATATTCAAACTAAATAATCGGACAAATATAGTAGGAGGAATATTACAAATGGATGTAAACAGGATCGTATAAGATAAATATTTAATTAGGGTTCGTCGCGATACATGGAATATCATAATAGGCATAAAAAGGTCTGTAATTGTTTTAAAATAGAGGTATGTTGCTAACGGTGGTAGTGGTGGTGGTGGTGGTGGTGGTGACTATACATATAGTGATAATGGAAGTGATAGTTGGAACTGGTGGCAGTGGTGGTGGCCGAGGCGGTGACGGTGGTAGTGATGATGGTGGTGATGATGTTGATGATGTTGATGATGTTGATGATGGTGATGATGATGATGATGATGATGGTAGTGGTAATGACTGTTATGGTGACGATGATGGTGATGATTTTGATGATGGTGATGATGTTGATGATGGTAATGATGGTGATGATAGTGGTGGTAGTGATTGTTATGTCGACGATGGTGGTGATGATATTGGTGATGGTGATGGTGATGATTGTTATGGTGATTATGGTGGCGATGATGTTGATGATGGTGATGTTGATGATGGTGATGATGGTGATGATGTTGGTGATGGTGGTGATGATGTTGCTGATAGTGATGATGTTGATGATGGTGGTGATGGTGATGATGGTGGTGGTGATGATTGTTATGGTGATGATGATGGCGATGATGTTGATGTTGATGATGGTGATGATGGTGATGATGGTGGTGATGGTGGTGATGATGTTGCTGATTGATGATGGTGGTGATGTTGATGATGGTGGTGATGTTGATGGTGGTGATGGTGATGATTGTTATGGTGATGATGGTGGCGATGATGTTGATGATGGTGATGTTGATGATGGTGATGATGGTGATGATGATGGTGATGTTGATGATGGTGGTGATGGTGATGATGGTGGTGGTGATGATTATTATGGTGATGATTGTGGTGATGATGTTGATGATGGTGATGATGGTGATGTTGGTGATGTTGATGATGGTGATGATGATGGTGATGGTGGTGATGATGTTGCTGATATTGATGATGTTGATGATGGTGGTGATGATGATGGTGGTGGTGATGATTATTATGGTGGTGATTGTGGTGATGATGTTGATGATGGTGATGATGGTGATGTTGATGATGGTGATGATGTTGGTGGTGATGATTGTGATGGTGAATATTGTGGTGGTGATGATTGTGATGGTGAATATGGTGGTGGTGATGATGTTGCTGATAGTGATGATGTTGATGATGGTTGTGATGGTGGTGATGGTGATGATGGTGGTGGTGATGATTATTATGGTGATGATTGTTGTGATGATGTTGATGATGGTGATGATGGTGATGTTGATGATGTTGATGATGGTGATGATGTTGGTGGTGATGATTGTGATGGTGAATATGGTGGTGGTGATGGATGAAGAGGGGACGGTGACACGATTAAACTGCAATGACTCCTATAGTGGAATACGGTCGATAGTTGTTCAACATCAACCTGAAATTAGTTGAATGAAGCGAAACACTACGAACATTTCTCATAACCAAAACCGTTTTCAAGATAATATTGATAGAGTTTTTGCTATATATCAAGCTCTATTCTCCAAATGGCATGTTTCCATATGCTGGGGCTGTCTAAAAAAACCTACAATGATATCTATCATTAAATCAACCGCCGCATAATGAGTTTGTATCTTCATCAGATAGCTGTATTGGCGGCAGTGTATAACAGACAGATGTGGCTAAACTAATCTAGTGGTGATATGCAAATTACTTTCCAAAAATATCATTGGGAGATATTCAACTTTACATCAAAACAAATAAATAAAAAAAGATTATTTACATCTATCTTTCAAAGAGTGTACAATGTGCATACAATTTCAGATTTCTGCAATAAATCTCTGTATATGCCTTGGAAAGGGAGGTTTTAATCATGATGCCTACTGCATTGCATCTTTTCACCATCAAAATGGGAGCGAATAAACATGTCTCTCTCTGTGGAATGAATTCTAGAGTGACGGTCGTTTAAACAGCAAACATTTGCTTTTCAATGAAGTCATACCTGAAACGTACCCACATATCCTCACACATGCATACAATACGAAATTGCAGTGCATGTTAAAAACATTTATCAGTACCTTCGCTATGTTTATGATGATTGAAGGTTATTCATTTTATTGAGCAGAAATGAAACACCTCTAGCTAATTGTATATTGAATTACTTTCTTGGTAAATATATTTTCGTATTTGAATCAAAACGGAAATCAGAATCAGAACGAAATCAGAAAGGAAAAACTACCTCTGCTGATTTTGTTTTATGCTGTTGAATGTTCTATCGAATGAAAACCGCTCACCTGCTCACACAATATCATGTCATACCCATCCATTCAACCACATAGATAAATACACACTCTATCTATCTCACCCACCCAGACAAACAGACAGACAGACACACACAAACACACACACACACACACACACACACACACACACACACACACACATTCTCATTATTTATCTCTTTAATGAAAAAAGTAACATAAACAGGCACGTTCTTATTTAATCGTATCTCCCTTTCCATGTTCATCCACCCTCACCCCCACCAGTCCCCATTTACCAACATCCCTTCCTGCTCTTTAAATAAAATTGTGGTGAATCATAAATGACAATACCTGGTTTAATGAGATGTGTTAATGAAATATTCCTCACATCTCGACTCATCATTAAGCACGACCACTCAGTAAGACAGGTCCCACTTTGCTTCATTACAATGACACTCTTGATTAAGTGATTTACCCAATACAATACATTCATTAGGTAGTTGTAATTACGCACAAGCGCAGTAAGAACCATTCGTCGATTTGGTTATATAAATGTAACCTTCTCGTCAATTAAGCGGAATACTGTGCTATAATTCTGTCAATTTTTAAATGAATGGATTCCATTTGCATGTTAAAAAAGTTCTGTTGCGAGAAATATAAACAATCAAAGTGATGTGTGGGTTGAATCACAGATTTCTAATTTTAATGTCCAATCCATGATGACCATAAAGACTACATACTTTGTGAAGTTGTGTGGGTTTTGTGGCATTTAGACTATAATCCTGATGGGTGCGTTATATGATTACTATATTGA
Organism: Temnopleurus reevesii; assembly: GCA_036244855.1. NCBI lineage: Eukaryota > Metazoa > Echinodermata > Echinoidea > Temnopleuroida > Temnopleuridae > Temnopleurus > Temnopleurus reevesii. The sequence goes on along the minus strand of BQKZ01000109.1, from coordinate 25,142 downwards.
AATGGCTTGAGGTAATGGTTAGTCTATATAATATGTATTCATAAATTTCATAAATATACAGGTACATTAATATAGTTTGGCGAAAAATATAATATTTTGCAGTATATCAATTGAGATGCGGGATAAGAATTCGGAGAACTAATAGAAGTAAATTCGCAAAAGTCATTTTGGCTTTTCACCTTATTTAGGCTCAGATCATAATGTGGTCGAATAAACTTGAATCTTCAAGAATTTAAATGCGTGTTCCATCTACCTCACATGCACATGATGTCACTCATGTGTATTTCACAATTTTCAATGTATATCTGAAAGCGTTTGTAAAATAAGCCCAAGCCTGTACATGCAAATAGCATTTACAATTTATAAACCAACAATGGCCAGTGTGAGTAATCCCATTACCTCCTATCCTCCATGCTCTCCGTTACTGGCTATTAATTAAATATGCAATTACGATCAATACCCCTATCATCATGGAGGACCACTTAATATCACCGAACGAGATTTTCTCTAACCTCCATAAATTACACCGTAGAAGAAGATAAATAACTCTTCAAACAGGTCGAGTTGGGATTTCATTAGTGGGTGACTTAGGCCACTGAGGTTGGAATAATATTAGCTTGTCTGTAAAATCCACAATGGACCCTCTCGCCTACACAAAGATCTTTCTAAATGAGTTTGTCGCGACGTGAAAGTGTAGTATTAAATGCGTTGATTAAATTAATATGCTAATTAAGTCGTATGAAAGCGGTATGTACAAAGCAGATTGAATGTACATATGAATTAAAATATATCTGTGAATTTAAGAGCTCTAATTGACATTTTCGAGGATTATGTTTTTGAATCTGGGAAATGCCATACAGTTTCAGATATTTCAAAATTAAGTGCAGAATGAGCTGTACGAAGGAAATAAAGCAAATAAATGCAAATAAGATGGGCATCCATGATAGGATTGCTAACATTTTATATCAAATAATCTGGTGTTTACTGGGAATTGGGCGCATCGAGAAAAACACTTTCATGGTAAACCAGAATGACAATAGAACTTTACCTCACTTCATGGACCGGCAACTTATAACCGCCATTATTTGATGAGAGCAAATTGTTTTTTAACTTGTAATCGTCACAATCTGTATTGATAGTCTTTTTCTATATACGTCATATAATTCTTAATACCGGTATAGTAATCCTCTGTCAATATAGGTGACAAACAAGTTTTGTAGAAATTGTAAACAATAGTAAAAGAACAATCTCGAGATTTTCTGCGCATTGAAAACAAGAAAAACAAGGTGTGTTTTTAAATTGTAAAACTAAACTAAAGAAAGAAGAAAATGTGTGTAAATTTGACATCAATGATGTGGAGATAACTTCCTTCATTAAAAATGTACATGCATGCATCCGCGTGAATATTCACTATTTGGCGTTAATATTCAGTATTGAATTGAATGAAAAACGCCTTAAAATCAAATTTTAGTTAGTTAGTGATCTTTGCCATTGTATTTGTTAAAAGATTATTACCTTGAAAATCCCCCCCCCCCAAAAAAAAAATGATCACTAGGCTAGATTGGGTCTCCAAAAAGGCAATTCCATTAGCAAAAATTGGTTCTTTGACATTTCTCCCATATGACATTTCATAAGAACCAAGTTCCGATACAATACATAAAGGTCAAGACATCAGATCAGATACACACAGTTACTGTACATCCAACCCTCCAAGACCCCTGTATCTAAACGAGGATCCTATATCGTATCATCTTGTGGATGGATGTAAACCGAAGGTGACAGGTAAATATGGGTTGGTCATCTTGTGTATCTATCTTGTCTATGGTGGTGGTTTGGGCGCGATGTAGCCTTTTGCTTTTGGGGATGGATCATAGGGGATGACGATGGTCAGAATGTTGCCCAATATGTTACTATTTATCCCGACTTTTGGTTCTGTCATAATAATGCTAATGAAAGAAAATGTAAAAATGGCATGAACATGGGAATATAAAGGACAGTGAGCATTCAAAACGTAGCGGATTAATATATCAGAGTCTGACAGATAACAAAACATTTGTTGAAATTGATCACGTCATAACGCTAGTCGTTCATAATATTTGTAATTCATAATATTTGTAAATATGTTTCTGTGTGCATTTCTATGAATTAATTTCTGCTTTGTTTGATTTCAATTTATATTTGCTTATTTCTTTTCACTTTGTTATTGTTTTATCACGGCCTCGCTGAAAAACAGCTTGTTGGTGAATGCGGGTACAATTTGTAATAATAATATTTTGTTTTTATGTGAATAAATAAACTTAACCGACCAAACAACCAAACAACCAATGTTCAAATGCGAAAACAACACATTCACAGTGGATGTTAGCCGGTTAAGCATGTTAAGATTTCCAAGGTAATAAAAAGCAGCATTGATGTTGTGATGAGCTTACTTTCTCTCAAATACAACTCAGCCAATACAAACAAGGAAAACAACAATCAAGTGAAGCAGGAGCACCAGCATCGAGTTGATGCACCTGACCCCAAGAGTCATCTCTGAAATGAATCTTCTATCTCCTGAATGACTGTAAACCAGACGTGGCAGCTCGCAAATCCACCACTAGACAACACTCGCTCTTGGATTAAAACTAAGAGCATCTAAGCATCCGCATCTCCGATGTACTCTTCAGGATAAAACATCAACTACAGTGTGTCTCAATAAAAACGTAACACTTTTGAAATGGTTGGCAAATTGAGCATATATGGTTTTATGAAGAAATGTTGATATGTATAGAAAGCTGAAGGATCGACCTTTCTTATGAGATGAAAAATTGGAAAAAGAATCATGCTTCGATGAACAGTGTTCACTTAAGTTAGAGGTATGAAAATGTGCCTGCGCAGGATTTTACCTTTCAATATTGGAGAGGTAAGCTACTTGTAGCTTAGCTTACAATAAGGTCGATATGAGATATTCAGGATCGATGAAACAACAGGGTATTTTAAATACCGTGAATACCATTCCTTTTTCTCTGATATTTATCAATCCCGAAACATCACCGCCCATTCCCCACCCACACACACAAACGCACACACAAACGCACACACACACTTCCACTCCCATCTTATTGTACCGGGTATAACAAAAAAGTCTTTTTAATGTTTAAAGATGTTCATGTTTCTTTTATTTTTTCTTATTTACAACTGCTTTGTTCATCTTGAAATAAGGATCTGACAAAAGTAATCAGTCCATAGTCCACATGGTTATTTTTTTTTCTTGCCTGAATATCACGGCTTTCAAAGTATCGATTGAGTAAGGGTACCGGTAAAATTAAGTCTTTCACATTAATGATCGACGTCCACCTTTTCTCTCGATACACGATCTTGCCCATTTCAGCATGTCAGCTCTCCTGACCTGACTGTTGCTCTGTCCTGACGAATTAAGGACATCAATCTCGTGTCGGGAGGTGTGGTGTAGACCTTAATCTTGAGCCATCCCCCGAAGAAGAAGTCGAGAGGCATCATATCAGGTGAACGTGGAAGCCATTCAACTTCATATGATCACTGAAGAGCTGGGTGAGGTGTTCTGCAGCAATGGCAAGGTGCCCCATCTTGCACCCACCACACACGTCGGAACCGTCCATTCCTGCCATGGCGATACCTTGCAACTCTATCAAGGGCAGGGATAACATGTCCATCAATTATCGGGACGATTATTTTTGTCAGATCTTTCATTTTAAGATGAACAAAGCAGTTGTAAATCAGAAGAAAATAAAAACAACATGAACATCTTACATAAAAAGATTTAACTTTTTTGTTTCACAATACGATGGGAATGGATGTGTGTGCGTGCGTGTGTGTTTGTGGGGGCGGTGGTTTTTCGGAATTGATAAATAACAGAGCAAAAGGAATGGTATTCAATCTAATCAAAATACCCTGATGATCCATCAATCATGAATATCTCAGATCAATCTTTTTGTAAGCTACAGGTAGCTTACTTGTCCAAAATGGGAAGGAAAATCCTGCGCGGGCACATTTTCATACATCTAACTTAAGTGAACACTGTTCATCGAAGCATGACTCTTTTTTCCAATTTTTCATAGCATTAGAAAGGTCAATCCTTCAGCTTTCTATACATATCAACATTTCTTCATAAAACTATATATGCTCAATTTGCCAACCATTTCAAAAGTGTTACATTTTTATTGAGACACACTGTATTTAACATGTTTGTTTTTCATATCAGAAGTTTTAATAAGATGTTCATATCTAAATTGTTGAGGGATGATGATAATGATGATGATGTTGTTGTTGTTATGATGATGATGATGATGATGATGATGATGATGATGATGATGATGATGATGATGATGATGATGACGATGATGATGGTGGTGAAGGTTGAGATGATATAATAATGATGATGATGGGGATGATGATGATAATGATGATGATGATGATGATGATGGTGATGATGATGATGATGATGATGATGATGACGATGATGGTGATGGTGAAGGTGATGATACTTGTGGTGGTGGTGGTGGTGATGGTGGTGGTGGGAAGGACTATAAAGAAGACAGAGGTGGTGCTGATGATGATTATAATGATTTAAATTTTTTTACTTGAATTAATTTATTTCCTTTTTCATATACATAATCAATACAAAATAACAACACAAGTAAAAAATAAAAATAAAGGAGGCGAGTACCCTGAAAGCACAGCTTGTGTTGGGATCACCTTTTACAACAAGACAAATTGAAACAAAATCATGATGATTATGATGCTGGTGGTGATTACGATAATACTGCTACTTCTACTAATAATAGTAAAAAATAATTTATATGAAATGTATATAGCGCACGTATCAACTCTCATTGCTGAGCGCTTTACATTATAATGATAATGATCAGGATGATGATGATGGCAATGTTGATATTGGTGATGGTAGTGATAGTGATGACGATAATGATGATGACGATGTTGATGATCGTGGTGGTCGTGGTGATAATGGTTATGATGATGATGATGATGATGATGATGATGATGATGCTGGTGGTGGTGGTTGTTGTACTGGTGGTGGTACTGGTGGTGATGGTAGTGATGGTGGTGGTGGCGGTGATAGGGGTGGCGATTAAATAAGGTGTAAATTGCATGTACCAGTTTCTATATTTACGTCAAATTGGAGCTGAAAATATATACTTCTTGTTCATGTTTATTTCGTATTGCAATGAATTTGAATAGTCACAATCCTCATCTCAAAGTTAAGTGCAGACGAGAATTTGGTTTGTACTCCTTCATAATAACGGGACTCCTTGAAGGTCTTTGCCATCACCACAACGCAGCTTATAATGAGATGAATAATCATATTCTCCCCCATCTATCCATTAGCAGACTGGATTCTATTCAAAAAGGTGTTACCTCACCGCTTACCCCTATTCGAACCTCCTTCGAAACATCCCTCCAGGGAGCCCGCTTAGACAACTGAAGTCAGAGGACTAATTTCTGATCACTAATGTCAAGACTGCGTGCTTCCATCACCTTCATGAATATCCATATGGTGTTGTCACCTCCGGGCTTCCATATAAAGCGAATGCGCGGTCTTCCCACTCACTTGGCGTTGTCGCCTTCGAGTTCGAATCTTCCCTCCAGCTTCATCGATCGCGCCAACGACATCAGATGATTCGATATCATACCTCACCAGATTCCTGCGTTTTTTTATTATATCTTCTTCCAAGAATGCCATCATTTTGATGATTTACCTGAAGGGTGATCGACGGAAATGTATATTCATTGAATTGCTCCCGGAAGGTGTATGAATGAAACACAAACATTGTATTTATGATTTGTTTTCTTTTTATTTATTTGTCTTTATGCTATTAAGTTAATATTTTAATGTCAGGACTATGATGAAAAACAGCTGTGCTGATCGTGTGCTTTTTTAATCCTGAATAAAGATCTTGAATATAATAATCAAATCATATAAGTACAAGGTTCAAGTCTGTATTAAAATACAATACATTATGCATTGTGATGGACATGTGTAATAGGTGTATCAGATTGTGATTTGTAAAGCTGCATTATCATTTTTTTTGTATTTCATGACATGCGCGTCTGATCCAAAATTTAAAAAAAAATCTGAATGATATTACTATAAAATGCATGATTTTACAGATCTCCAATTTGACTTAGCAAGTCAATACATGACACTTCGGCGAAGATGTTTCCGGTGGACTATTTCGTTAATAAATGCTTCCAACCACTTTTAATATGTGTTACATTCACAAGTATCTCATAATTTCTTTACCATTTTATAACATGATTTAAATACCTTTTCAAATGAAGCGCAATCTTGAAGTGCGTTCCATTAGGCATTATTCAATTCGATTTTATTTCATATCTCTTAAAAAAATACATACATCTGTTTAAAAAAATACATAAAATGATATAATTATACGACACAATTGATTGCAAAGTACGACATTACAAAACATGTCATGCATTATGTCATGGAATATCATATTGATTGTGAACTGGCCATTGCTCCACCTTTCTCTCTCCTTCTTGATTTATTTAAAAGATTGGTATACATCCTGGTAGCACTTTAGCCAGACTGCCGCAGGGTATTTGAGGGATATCCAATCCAATAAGACGTGCTTTAGACTGAAAGCGAGCACGTATTAGCTAGCTGCAATCCATCTCGAACAGGCGAACACAGCTTTTTTAGTTTTCTCATGGGGTGAACGATGTAATGTCATTGCGCCCCTTGTGGGTTCCCCCTGTGTCCAGACGAACGCAATACATATTGGAGTCTCATGCATGTTTTTTATTTTAAGTCTATTTACCATTTTCCTTTCAGAAGGTTTTCTCGTACTCCTCCTCCCCCTCCTCCTTCTATCCACCCTCGTCTTCTCCTCCTTCTCCTTTTCTCACTTCCGCTTCTTCGTGATAAATTATCTTCTCCTCCTCCTCCTCCTTCTCCTCTTCCTCCTCCTCATTCTTCTCCTCCTCCTTAGCTTCCCCCTCCTCCTCCTCCTCCTCCTCCTTCTCCTCCTTCCCCCCTCCTCCTCCTCATCATCCTCCTCATTCTTCCAAATGTGAACAAAAATGTATAATGTATTGTCCGACCAAGAATGTCATTGCAGAAGAGTGTTTGGACAAGGAGCGATGAGGTTCTTACTCTACAGACTCTCACCCGGTGTCATTTCTGAAAGGGGTTCTAAACGGCAGCATATATATTTAACAAAAATTGAGCTGTGCACGAACTGGCTCCCGATATCGTTTACCACTACTGCCGCGCATGGATCTCCATCAGTAATTCTTTAGCAAGAGTGTCAATAACCAGCTCTGACATATATACTTGTACACCACCGGTGTACTTAGGGTGAAATATGTAAGCTAATCTGGGGATAATCCGATTCAATCCGATTACCAGAGCATATCCCGCGGTGACAAGCTCTAAACAGGAGAGAGGGGTAGAGTACCATAATAAGTTCACATCTTGGGAAGATAAGGGACCCGTTGCATAAAAACTTATGATCTGTAGCAACTCAGGACGTTAATTGTGTACTGGCCTATCAGCATCCAGGATTGCACACGACTTAACATCAGTCCCAAAGATATCACAAGTTGTAATTATTATGCAACGAAGGAACGGTTGAGCCGCTAAATGCAGCCCGAAGTTACTAATAAATTATGAGCCTAAGTTTGCAAGAGAGTATTATGGTGGAGTTATGGTAGAGGGAGGAGGGTTAATGAGGAAATCGAAATTGAATAAGAAATACATGGGGAAATCAGTCAAACGATCGACGGGAGAAGGGGTTGGGTATGAAGTAATGCGAAAAAAAACACAACTCTCCATTCGAAATGAACACACCGACTCTGTTAGCTAACCACTCGAATACTAACATGAAATCCACCAATCTTCATATTACAAAAATACTGGATCAACAAACATGGCAAAAGAGTCAAAATGTTATCAATACAATGTTGACATGACTCAGTATCCAAAACGGACGCTCGCTCCCTTATCACAATACCTAATGAAATAAACTAACCCTGCAGTATCAACCCTACAGACTCTACCCGGGTATAAGGAGACTGGTGACACGTACTCCATCATAAAATTTGACATGTTCAATTGAGCGAAGCAAATTGTCTGTTGGCGCGCACCACTCTAGTCCGTAAATTGAATGTCACATGTTATAATCCATAGTGGATCTTAGAGCGGTCGAGTGGGGTGTATGATAAACGGTGCGTGTAATATGGAACGCCGTGCACACAGCATGCATCTGTGACGACGGGACCTAATGATTTTCTTGCACCATTTCATATCATAATGCTAATAAATACAGCAATACCTCCGGCGTCGAGCGGCTCTTCTAGTGTAGAGTATTTGGGTTGACCTCTACCAAAGTGATTCTGAAGTATGCGGACTAGAAGTTCTTGACTTCTTGTTGGCTATGTTTTTTGAGGACACGAAAAATGGGGCATGATGTAGGAAACACTTTCAGTGCATTCATGAGGAGTTTTGTATTATGTTCTTGTTTTTCTTAATGATCAAATTACAAGCTAATCTACTGCCAATTTGTATACATAATACTGCATTTCGTATGCGTCTGTATGGAAATTACAGAACCCCCGACACAGCGACAAATATGCTAATACATCTACAGATTAGTGCAATTAATTTTAATTTTCTCGTTCCGATTTTATAGTTGGTGTGAAAGTGTCAAGCAACATAATTATGTATACATTTTCCCGGTCCGTTAAATCAAAGAAAAGTATTTAGGAAAGTATCGGTTTTGTCTCCAATAGTTTCAAAATATCGTATGGTATAGGTTCTTATTGCACATTGTTGTAGTTTCCGTTGATCCAATATCCCTTACGATCTTCCCATTCATATGTTTTCATTTTCTCAGATTTCTGTCGTCTGTGATATTTGTTCAATTCCTTCTCACAAATGAATGGGTTCTTGTTCGAAGCAATGCTATACGCCGAATAATGTTGACTTTACGCAGACGACCTATCGATAGTAGTGATTCGATTGAATCGACGAGGGATCGGATTGCTTGCAGGAAAACGAATATCGCGCCCACATCGTTGTGTCTTATTACAATCTTGGTTTGAACCAGCAAAACCACACATATCACACGAAGAAAAACATAACGATTGGGAGAGAAGGGGTGATAATGAAAGAGATAAAGAGAGAGCATGTGTACTTCTATTATGTGACACAGAAAAGGATATATTGAGGTAATAAGAGTACGGACTCTAAACCGCCAAAATAGAATAGCGAAAGACATAACGATAATGATGATGGAAATGATGATGATGATGATGATGGCGATCGTTATTTTGATTTTGCTGATAACTATACCACATCAATCTATTACCAAGGATTATTTAAAACTAAAAACCAATTTGTTGAATAGCCTTATTTGGTCACGTCCTCTTTGCAATTAAACCTTGAAATATAGCGATAAAACTATACAATATTACAAATAAAAACGACGATCATCACGACAGTGCGCTTCAATTGTACAATATTGGCGGCAAATATTTATCTATGAACAGACGTGCATGACAAACATGGCAAAATGACACCGCAAATATAATGGATCAAAAATATGAATATGAGATCTTTGAGAACTCAAATGACTGAATAGGGTATTATTTTTGCACAAGGGAAATGGCCTCGTAATAATCAAGTGATTAATGCTCTTTCAACTGGTGAAAAAGACCACCTTTAGTTTTCCTTATAATGACGAGATCAACTGTCCAGTGGGTGACTTCAAGTATGGTGTTCGGTGTTGGTGTTTGGTGTTGGTGTTGGTGTTGAGAGAGCAAAACGGTCCGTAAATCGAGCTCTTACACCGTTGGTCAGTTTACAGAAGTGATACAGAAACGACCGGAAATACGTCAAAATCTTGCTAGGTCTACCCCAAACACCGACAGACTTCAAGTTTGGTGTTGGGGCTAGTGATGGTTTTGCTGCAACACCAACACCAGCGTTCATCACCGTAATTGAAGTCACCCAATGTTTATCAAAATTTGATTATGCCTATATAATCATTCTACGAAGTATACACCTTGGTAAAGCTGTCAATACTTATTTGCTTAAGAAAAATGGATATTCAATGCTTGAAGTTGATGGTTTTGTTTTCATTCTTGCCTTTGCCAACAGGAAGAGCAGCGGAAAAACGGAATGCATTTGTATTCCAAAGATAGGAATAACTGAATACCTAAACAATGGCAAGACAGGAGAATCGTATTACACATCCATCCATATTGCTTTAAGAAACTCAGTCTAGTGATAAGAGGAAAATGTCAAAATACACCCCAAAGTACGACTGCATTGTTTCCCCGGGAAGATGATTTTCTCTAGCCACATTTCCATTGATTTTTTTTCATGCGCTCGGCAAGATTGACACAACATTTCCTCAAGCGTGACACAACCTCACCGGAAACCTGACGGCACAACGTGACGATCAGAAAACAAGAAACGCACATGAGTTCGATCATGAGCTCTAATGGTGAAGAGCAAAATATTTACCTCAACCTACATCTACAGACAAAGAAAACACATCAAGAACCTAATCTAAAAACTGCACCTCGAAATGCACGTTCAAATGAATTTACTTCGCATCTCGTTAAATAAATATAATTCTAGAGAGTCTTTAATAGAAAGTATCAGCCTAACATAGACCGTCTCAAAACAAAAATCAATTCCCAATCAATTGAGCTAACATTTACCCCCTTGGTTGGATACTTCACCCATAAATGCAGACGACGTGCATGCTTGCACAAATTTTCATAATGGCGCCATATTATATAAGAGGCAAAGCATCTTCAAATATTTGCTGACGTCACAATGCGGAGAAGAGAACATCTGAGCGTGGCGAGAAGAAAATAGGTTGATATGATTATAATATAATTTTGAATAAACACACTGGGTGCCCTCAATCTTGTATGCATTTGGGTTATGAAACATATTTCATAATAATCAAAAGTGGAAATGTTCTCGGGAAAACATAAATAAGTATATATTATTCTAGGTACCGGTAGTATGCTGAATATGCAGAGGGGATATAGCATTTTCAGGTGCGACCTACAATTCATGATCATATATCGATTTTGACGTCTTTAACCCCATTATGACGAGGAGCTTTGGGGGCCTTACGGATGTCAGCAGAGTTTCGACGATTTGTTTTCAGCTTCTTGTTCGTCTTGTTCTTGTTCTTGCTCTTGGTCCTCACACTTCATCGTCATCATCATCATCTTCTTCTTCTTCTTCTTCTTCTTCTTCCTCCCCTCCTCCTCCTCCTCCTCCTCCTCCTCATCCTCCTCCTTTTCTTCTTCTTCTTCTTCTTCTTCTTCTTCTTCTCCTTCTCCTTCTCCTTCTCCTCCTTCTTCTCCTTCTTCTCCTCCTTCTTTTTCTTCTTTTTCTTCTTCTTCTTCTTCTTCTTCTTCTTCTTCTTCTCCTTCTCCTTCTCCTTCTCCTTCTCCTTCTCCTTCTCCTTCTCCACCTCCTTCTCCTTCTCCTTCTCCTTCTCCTTCTCCTTCTCCTTCTCCTTCTCCTTCTCCTTCTCCTTCTCTTTCTCCTTCTTCGTCTTCTTTTTTTCCTCCTCCTCCTCGTCCTCCTCCTCCTCCTCTTCTTCTTCTTCTTAGTTTTCTTTTCTCTGGAATTGCCATGACCGATTTCTCTACTTGAAATAATTATTTTACGCATCTCTCATCATTGAAATACCTAATGCATCAGAACAGGGTATCTGTTTTGCCACAGTTCATTAAATTTAACCCAAATATGGATTTGGGGGATCTGTGATAAGAAATTTGTATATGAGATCTGATAGAAATGGGGCATGATAGATTCTTTATATCACACATTATCATCCTACATCCGCTCTGCTTGAAAGAATTATCCATCCACCATCAGCACCCCCCCCCCCC
>BQKZ01000108.1:230148-245355 GCA_036244855.1 Temnopleurus reevesii | reverse complement strand
AAAAATATCTTGTGAGTTAATTCGTAAATGCATATTCTGTGAACTGAAACACCTATATTGCATAATACATATAAGGAAATTAAATCGCATAATTTATTACCACAAACTACCCATTCCAAAGCAATCTTATCCAAGTTTTCCCTACAACAGATAAAAAATTGTTGTAGGATGCACTTTCACACAGCAGTTCACAATATGGTATTTCACACATGTGTGAATATGGGTTACCAATGAAGAAGAAAAAGCTTCACCAGTGTATCGGTTGGCTACACTACATTTTATGGCACTTGATGGCATAGCAGGTGTATATCTATGAGATATTTCATTAATCTAATTGAAAAGATTGGCAAAAATTCAACATGCAGTATCTGTAACTAAAGAGTTGATTTTGCCATTTTAACTGAATTTTTTTTTTAAATGACAATCTTTGAAAGGGGTTCAGTATACTAAGATTAATAATAAAATCAAGAAAATTGCATAATACACACTCTCTTGTTGGAAGTAACACCAAATTGGCTTCATGTCATAAGAAAGTCGGAACAGTCTAAAGATTTGAAACTGATTTATCTGGTATATATTGTGAAGTTGATTAATGAATTGAAATTTTACGATAGGGTATTCCTTTGAGTTAACAAGAATCGGGTACCTTGAATTTGTAAAAATGCCTATACAGTCAAACCTGTCTATAGTGGCCACTGTCTATAGTGACCATTTTTTTTGTTTCCCCTGGGGTGGCCTCTGCAGACTGGTTTGACTGTATTACATGTTACTACAATCTATTTCCAAAATCAGATCGTATGCCGATCGCAAGGTATGGGTGTGCTTTAAACAAATGAAAATTGGAAGACCAGACAGTAAGTAAACATCATTATTATATTCATTCATTAGGAGCAAGATATAGCATCATATCAGCAATATCAAAGCTGACAATAAACAAATAAAGGAGAATGTGATATTGTGCAACACTAAGGTGTACACATTATGAATCAACTCACCATCCTTGCATTGATGACAGCACATATATCAGGAGCCTGATAAACTCGGCCTGCGATGATATAATAATCGGCCAATGGGGTACATTCTTCTAGGGTATGGCGATGCTGCTTTCTTACGACGTATAGGATTGGCTCTTGCACATGAAGCAGAATGTACTCTAGACCTGTCATTGATCTATTGAGTGAAATAAAAAGAAAATATTACTGTTGGAGGATTCCATTTTAACATGTCCCATGCAAAATAAAAATTATAATGATAATAATAATAACATCAATGCCATTTGTATAGCACCTAATCCACTCTGTGTAGTGCTCAATGCGCAGTCAGGGAATAGAAAGTAAGTAAGAGTAACTTAAGAAGTGAATAGGAAAGTTTTTACAAGTTTCTTGAATGACAGGAGAGTAGAACAGCTTTTTATGTCTTCATGTAGGTTATTCCAAAAGGTCGGGCTTGTGAATGAGTATGAACGTTCCCCCCCCCCCTCTCCCCCCGGGTTTTAGAAACTTTGGGTATGTTGAGAAGGAGTGAACTTGTTGGTGCGTAATGTTGAATTAATGAAATATTACATTTAGGAGCAGTGTTGTGAATACAATGAAAGATAAGAAGCAGAATCTTAAATGTGATGCGGTCCTCCATAGGTAGCCAATGTAAAGATCGCAAAATTATATCATTTCCATTTTACATCCTGATGACTATATTAATACCTAATTTCATATTTTTTTTGTATTCATACAAAGCAATTGGGTATAGGTCGATAGAATGCTATACGTAGCTATCAGGAGCAATTAATTAATTTCTATCTTAAATAGATGGTAAAATGAAATATGGAACACAGATTTATAAATGCTCTACTCCAGAGCAAAAACATTTCATAATTCTATGAAAAATAGCATTTCCCAAATAAAAAAATAAGTCAACATCTACAAATTTAAGATCATAGTCATAAAAAATCATTGTATAAAATTTCATCTCATTTTCAGTTAGTCATCATAACTGAAAATACCTGAAAAATTGGGAAATTGGGAAACGTGTAATCACCATGTTCCTTCCTTTTGTGTCGATACACAGGTAGTATATGCACTAAAGCTTTAAGGTAGTGATAGTATGAGTTCAAGGAAATATGGACGCTCCTTTCATGGGATCATCACCCTATTCAGAGCTCTAATAATAATAATAATAATATATGCAATTTATATAGCGCACATATCCACTCTCATTGCTGAGTGCTCAAGGGGCTTTATTATTATTACCCTGGCTTTAGCCCGGCAGCCACCAGCGCACTTGGCTTTTCAAGGAATGAATATTCCTGCCAGGTACCCATTCAACTCACCTGGGTTGAGTGCAGCACAGAGTGGATAAATTTCTTGCTGAAGGAAATTGACGCCATGGGTAGGACTCGAACCTACGACCCTCTAGTTGAAAGGCGAGAGTCACGACCACTACACCACGGCGCCTCCACGCTACAAACTCACTTGCCCACAAGCCCGGAGCAACAAGACTTAGCTGTCAGGCGAGTAAATGAATCTGTCACTTGCCCGATTGGGCAAATAATGGTTTTATACAGGTTTTCCTCCATAATCAAATTAGCATTGGCTATCAATTTTGGGCAAGTGAAACTTTTGTTCGGGCAAATGATTTAAACACTTGGTTGTCTGATATATGGCAACAGGTGACAAAAAAATTTATGTAGCAACCTGCTATTACATGTACATGTAAAATACACTATTCAGACATCTCCTGAAGTATCAGTGAAATAAAGACTCCAATTTGGTAATTATGGGAAAAATGAATTCAAAGAATTTGGTCCATACATGTATATGATATTGCTTAGCATATGAAAATAGACTTTGGAAGGACAATTTTTTGGTTTGTTTCTTTCATCAATTTTCCCAAAGATTTTCACAAAACGAATCTATGTCTGTGTCACTAGACCACCGATATGTGCATAATTCGAGAAAGACATTACTTACGAAACATCTGTAAATGTTTAAGTAAAATTCATTCTGAAACCACAACTGACGCAACCTAACTTCCATCAAATTTTCCTATTTATCTTTAACATGATTCTTACTTCAGTTGAGTCTTCTGTGATCTGAGTTATGTTTCTTTCTTTATTTAGGGGCATTTAATCAGATTAATCATGGCTAAACTGGACAATGAGACATGTTTAATTGTGTTCAATCTACTTGCATGTGACTGGAGTTCTACAACAATTATTATCACACATAGTCAGAAACACATAACAATTCCTTCAATATTTCATATTATTATCAATATGAGCGTTTTAAGCGGTGCATTTAATTCGCGTATTGTATCCCTTCATTTCCCGTCATCCAAATTTTTACCATAATACAAGACAGAACAAATTCCCCATAGGCTCCCGTGTTTTATTTGCCTCCAATATGAGGCCATATTGGACATTTCACGGCTTCNGAGAGAGAGAGAGGGGGGGTGATGGATAGTTTTTCTGAGAGAGAGGGAGTGGGGGTAGAGTGAAAGGGGGAGGGGGATGGTTGAGTGAAGTAGAAGAGGTTGAAACAATGATTGATGTGGTACGCTTTGTCGCTTTGTTTTAATCGTTTTCTGTTTTATCTCTTTTGGTCTGCTAGGTTCGGTCTTGAACTACACCTTATTTTTTGCTCTTTATTCTGCCTCCTTTTTTATTTTTTTTTTTATTTTCTTTTTGTAATTGATTTGTGATTATTGTATTTTAATCTTGCCAATAATATGTAAATATTGTGTTTTGTGTGATGTTTGATTTCAATAAAAACTATAAATATAAAAAAGGTTAATCACAACTCAAATAGGCAAAGTCTCGTGTTCAATCTTGTTCAATCTACACGTATGTGCCTCAAGGTTTACAACAATCATTGTCATACATGGTGATGAAAACTCAATAATTCATTCTATAAGATCGTCTCAATGTTACAAGGTAATTAATTGCACAAACAGCGTTCACTTATGGCACTTCAAGATTCTACACTTACTGCTCTTTCCCAGATTTTGTGAATACATCTATACCACTGGCGGCAACTTCACAGGCTTAGAGCCGAATGGAAGAAAGGTCTTGGAGATTAATATACATACAATATTTCCTATGTCAACCATGTCTAAGTACAAAATATTGCATAACATAAATATATTTTCAAGGCCTTTTTCTTTTCATAATATTGCATTCAACCCTCATACAGTAAGTCAAATTTCCAAAGCTATTTCTTCAATCCCAACAGATTTGACTGCAGCTGTTCTAGGCAAACATAGCAATAATTATCAGTGAATATGTATCTCGGCACAGGACTAACTTGAGTTGTTCAGGATTCAAGCGCTGCATCTTTATGATCTCATTGTTGCATGTACGATCGTAGAAAGGGTTGCTTCGATTCGCAAAGTAATCCATGATGTTGGCTTGGTTGAGATGGGGTATCCATGCCGAATCATGCCAGGAAATGTGCAGTGAATTCTCTGGCAGAATATAGACAAAACAACAATAATACAGTGAAACCAAATTAAGAATGTAAAATCTTTTGGACGACTAAAATGAGAAAGGTGCATATTTCATCCAAAATGACATTGTTCTTGGTCAGATTTTGCCGACATATTTCTCATACATAAAACATAGGACTCTTAAGTTTAAGTTAGAATATCTGTGATAATATCAGATGAAACCTAAACAGGACATTCAGTGACTTCACGCTTTTTTTTTTAAACTGAAACTTTAGGCGCGCAGACCTTAACATTAGACCTCCCAAAGAAGTCACTCACTCATCACTGGTCGATGGAGATCATGACAAGAGTCATGAGGTCCCCCGACCCAGGCCCCGTCGCTGATATGAGAACACAAGTCAATGAAGCCTTGAAGGGCTAGACTAATTCATGAGGATGCTAAATATATTTCAATTAATATTAACATATAAAAGAACTGGCGATAAACTTAACAACTTATT
Source organism: Temnopleurus reevesii (assembly GCA_036244855.1). Classification (NCBI taxonomy): domain Eukaryota; kingdom Metazoa; phylum Echinodermata; class Echinoidea; order Temnopleuroida; family Temnopleuridae; genus Temnopleurus; species Temnopleurus reevesii. The sequence continues at coordinate 240,415 of BQKZ01000108.1, read as the reverse complement.
GTGAACCCATCACAAACGTTTGATCAAAAAAAAAAATCTAGCCGTTCTGTTATCTTGTATTTTATTTTAACCATACATCAATCAAAGCACTTGGGACCGGACAATAAAATGTTAGGTACAAAACAAGTGTAAATTGTAAGATTTTCCCTCCCCCGATAGCTAAAAAACTTCTTGAGATGTTAAAATACATTAATAACACTTATAATTCAATATCTAAAATAAGATTGGTGGGATAGAGTTACCTTCTGTCGTCATTTTTGGCAAAATTCTTCCTTTTCTCGATCAATTCTTTTCGGTCAATTAGAATTTCCACATTTGCGACTACAGATGGCGCTTTTAATTAATTAATTTGTTTAGGGAGGGGGGGGGGGGGGGGGGGGGGGGGGCGTCCAAATCATCACATTTATGGTTCAGATAAAAGGGGTTATTTTTATAGGGTGATTCATCATTAATGGCAATTTACATAGGAGATATCACGATGTGCATTTTTATGAATACATGAAAAGATGAAGTGATGAATGAATCAATTTAAGATGATCAAATGAACAATAACAACTTTTGCCATCCATCCAGGTATAAAGACCATTGAAGGACACTAAAAACGTAGTCCAATTCTCGCTTCATGGCTGCTTGAGGTGTTCTTTAGAGAATTGGAACCCATTCAAAAATGTGATAGCGGCGCCTGCCCCTCAGCCCCCCCCCCCNGTAACTGAGCGGAAGGGAGGTGATAATCCGTAACAGTTCAATGCACCTTTAACGCGCCCAAGCAGTATGGGCACAGTCCACAGTCCAAATTCCGATATTGTCAATAGAAACTCCACACAGAAACCGTGCGGCGCTGTGGCTTAGCGGTTAAAGCGCCTGTCTAGTAAACAGGAGATCCCCGGTTCAAATCCGGGCAGTGCCTATGTTGGAAGAATTTTTTTTTTATTTATTTGGGGGGCTAAACTATAATCGTCTCCAGAATTTCAGATGATATGTAATGTTATATCAATTGCGATAATTATTGTTTAACATTAAAGTGCCTACTCATATTCAAATTTCTTTGTCACTTTGCACAAAATCATCTTGCATCTTGTGAAATTTCAGTGCCAATTTAAGATATTTCAATATTTAGACAAATTGGCAACTGATGACGTCACAGGTGCACAATTGACCATTTATTATATGCATATCTATGTTATAAAATGTTACTTTTCCCCCTTAATATGATTTATTCAAAAGTTTAACTGAAGGATATCTCCATGAAACTATATCCCACATATGCATGTCCACATTAATGCAAACTATGTATTTTCTGTAGAAATGAAGAAGTCTGCCCTATAAATATAAAGAAATTTATGGTTACTAGTGCACCCATGATGTCATCAAATTGGCAACATGCCTGATTTTTTTTTCAAATCCTTATAAATTCATAACTTTCTTATTTCTTTTTTTCTGGTCTGCTAAAAAAAAATTCTGCTCATGTTTTAAAAAGAGTATTATTGGGAAGACTCTTTTTTTTTTAAATACATGTATAATAATCTTTAATTAGATTGTTTGCGTTTCTATAAAAAAAAAAAAAAACATATATTTTAGCACTTTTCTTTCTCGAAAATTATTTTTCTCGATATATTCACCACACTTTATGCCAATGAAAACATCAATTCAGCATTAATGTATTCAATGGTATGGGCGAAAACTTGTTTTCCACGCACTAAACAACAGCATTAAAACATTTTGCTATAGAACAACTGTGATGCCTTATTTTCGCTGTATAAAAGTCAATTGCAAAATTGCTCTTTGCCGGAGGTTTCTAAAGTATAACGTTTTATGCAACGGGCCCCTAGTTGGTGTGATACACTCTGAGCAGAATGTAAATTGAAAAAGTACAATTTAAAAAGGATGAGTAAGAAAACATTCAGTATTAATTTTGGTAAAACTTAAACATGGGTGTTCCTTTGATTGTGCAAGAAAAGTGCAATATAATGTCTCTAAAAATGAATAAGAAGAATCTACCTGAAATTGTGCACAATTCTATTCAATAAGCAACAATGTTCCCTTTCAGCTCAATATTGAGTAAAAACCAAACACCTTACATTCAGTGAACAGGTTAACAGTTATTTGCAGAAAAGAGGGCAGAACATTATTCTGGAGCTACTGTGCAGGTTTTATCCGTTCTGCTAACTTATGCCCCCTGAAAATAAAAAAAAATGGACTTATGCTTTTAATGTACATGACAGACGTATTCATTTTATAGAAAACCTTTATCTCTGCCAAAGAGCATTTCTACATCTGCTAACTCATTTCTTCATTTATTTCCTCCCGATTTCTTCGCAACTCCTCTCTTTCATGTGCGCTTCTCTTTTTACCGCATCGCCGCGCTCTCTTCACCAGTCTCATGTATACCCTCCTCGTCCAGCGCAACATCCCCTCTAAATTCCCTCATGTCGTCTTCTCTTTTCCACATCGTACGTTTTAAACGCCCCCCTCTCTTTCTTTCCTCTACTCTCATCTTCTTCGCTATGCGATCTATTTTCCTCAACTTCCCTCCCAAACCGTCTTCTCCCCCATAGCCATCTCAGCACTCCTCCACATAACTTTTCTCCTCACTTCCGCATGCCCCCCCCCCCATTCTTCCTCTGTTCCATATCTCACCTAAGTTCTATCCGTATCCCCTCTTCACCTGAACATCCCCTTCCAGCCGCCCCAAATCCTCATTTAATCCATCTCCTTTTACACATCACCTTCTCTCTACTACCCTCTTCCACGCCCCTCCTCAACATCACATCTACATCCTCTCTCCATCCCATCCTCATCTGAACCCTCCCTTCTCTCTCTCTCTCTTTCTCCTCTCATTCTACAGACCACTGCCTCCTAATCCCTACCCATCTATATAATATCTCAACCCCTTTCCATCTACATATCGCCTTCCCTCCTCCACACCCCTCCTCCACATTCCATCCTATCCCCTCCTCATCTTAACATCCCTTCTCTAACCATCCATATCACCTCTCAACCCCTCTCCTTCTTCATACCAAACAGAACAATTTTGAAACTCATTTCAAAACCAAAGTCCATTGATCAGCATTTAGTATGTTTCTTTTACTTGGCTCATATAACAGGAATGTATGTTCAAACTCATAAATGGGATTTCCCATTTACAATGATTGAGGCCTGCTGTAAAATGTATAACAGAAACAATATCTAAGTCATGGTAAGAGAAAATCTACTGTGAATACTTTTTTGTTTTCCTGTACTTCACAGAAACAGATTAATAAACCAAAAAGCTCGAGAAGAACATTCAGTATACAGCACATAGCACTGCATTATTTAAATATTGCATTTGGAAAGGGGGGAACAGAAAATTAAAAAAAATATACAACTGCTCAAAGATTTTGGAACCGACCTTCTGATACTTAGCATTTCCTCCTTAACACACGCTCAGGCTGTTTGCAAGACCTTTATGAATCATCCAGCGCAAGTCAAATTTCTTTGCTTACTTATCTGATACCTATAAAACTAAGGACAAAGTCGGATCACTGGACCATATTTATTGTTCTGAGCTTTTATAATGATAACAGGTAACAAAAAATTCTGACTAGCACTGGAAAGGTCATCTGATTTTGTTTGTATTCATCTAAAATGAATTAAATTTCCTGCATGATCTTCCTATCCTTTTTTAATATTGGCTGAACTCTTTGTACATTTGACAGACCAACCCCCCGTAACATACAGGTTTCCGATCAATTGCTAATTTGAAAGAGCAATTCAATTGGTTACTGGTCATTCTCTTGAACAAAACACGCATGCAACAATGATCTTGATTAGCAATTTTCATTAGCGATTAATCGCAAACCTTTATGTTGCATGAACGAGTACTTGTTAGGAAGTCAGACCAGCATTGCTTGGGATATTAGGTTGAAAAAAAAAGAAGTACATGTGAACAAGCCTATAGCTGAAGCTCAAAATGTTTCTCTTTGAAATCTCCTACAACAGTCTTCCTTTTCTTAATGTTCAAAGAAGAGTCTACCCCAAAACAATGATTTTTTTTTAACAGAAGCAGAAAAAATTAGTGAGTAAAACAAAAAAAGGTTGAAGAAAATCAGACAAGTAATAAAAAAGTTATGAATTTTTAAAGATTTTAAAAAAATGGGCAAATTAGTGGAAATTTCCAGAGATGTTGCCAATCTGATGACATCATGGGTGCACAACTAACCAGAGTTTTCAATATAAATATGGTGAAAAATTCATCATTTTTACAGAACGGTGCAAAGTTTGTATGAATGTAAACATGCAAATAGTGGATCTACATATCTATCATAAAGATATCCTACGGTTAAAGTTTTGAAGAAATCATATTTTTGGGGAAAAAGTAAAAATTGTTGACATCGATATGAATGTAATAAATGGTCAGTTGTGCACCTATGACATCATCAGTTGCCAATTTGTTTTGAATACATAAACATTCATAACTTTCTTATTGGTTGTCCGATTTGTCTTAAACTTTTTTGTCCAGTTCATCTAATTTTTCCGCTCCTGATGAAGAAATATTATTATAAGGTATAGACTCTCCTTTTAAAAGGCCCTGTGTTGATGAAGAAAAGGCATCTTGAATGCTGCTGCTTGTGCTGTTGTTTGAACTAGTATACATGTACCGATACCGCAAAGGTTTTAAATCTGCAATCCTGAATGAATTGTTCACCAGTCCAGAGTCCCATAAAAGGGTTAGCTGAGTTTGATAGCTTTCATTTCATTTCCCTCTGATATTCCACATCTTGGGAAGAGATGACTTCTTCTCTGAAAATCCAGTATTTGTGAAGAATTCATGACAACTCTACTTATTAAAACGAAATGGCTTCATGGAAGCATTGTGGTGTAGTGGTTTTGACTCTCGCCTTTCAACCAGAGGGTCATAGGTTCGAATCCTACCTATAGCATTAATTTCCATCAGGCAAGTCATTCATTCAGATTGTGATGCACTCGACCTAGGCAAGGTAAATGGGGATGGCAGGAGGAAATTCCAAGGAATATCAGGAGTCGTAGTGGTTGCCAGCAAAAGATTGATGATATTGAGTGAAAATTTTCAGCACCATGATAAGGTGGACCTGTACCCTATATATGTAGCTACTACTATTATTAATAATATTATGTCCACTTTACAATTCTGAATACATCATTATCCAGTCATTTGTCCAAGACAATGGCTCTCCACTTAGATCATTTCCCCATAATCTTCCTCTTCTTGGCAAGAGAAGGCTTCATGTTCGATGGTCCCGTACTGGTGAAGAAACTCCCTCCAGCACTGCTACTACTGCTGCTTGTATTGTTTGAGCTGTTCTGCGCCGAGGCAGCAGCGGCGGCGGCTGCAGCTGCTGCTGCTGCTGCCGCCGCTGCTGCAGCTGCCTGTCCAGTGATTGAGGTCGGGTGAGAGGTAACAGCAGGAGCTATGCCTGGGACTGAGGAGCCTGTACTGGCAGTGTTTGCATTGTTCTGAGACTGGTTGTTTTCTTCCTTGATCTCTTCTTTTACTATCGGTCTGGCAGCAGCGCTCTCGGAGCTCATGCCCTCGACAGGTACCGGTCTTTCTCCAGGTTTGGGCTGGAAAAGTATTTGGAGTTAAAAAAGAAATAAAGCAAAGAAAATTTATCTATTTATTTAATTATTTATCTATTCAAATGTATTCATACAGGTACACAAGATCAGCCAATCCGCTGTTTTACATCAATGTCCTGATAGTACAATAAAATGACACAGATAGCATGAATAATATTAATAAGTAAAAGGCAAAATAGATATAAAATATACAAGAAGATAATAATATAATTCACAATAATATATACTGAAAATTTATATCAGGGCAATTCCATGGCTTTGTCATGTCCGTTGGCGTTACACTAACAGCAAGTGTGTGTCCTAATGAAATTTCTTGAAATCAGATATGTGTGTCAAGGATACAATCTGTTTCATACACGTTCAAATTGAATCAATTTCACTGAATAGTCATTACTATTCATCAAGAGATTCACTTTTTTTAGGCGAAACAGACATGACACTTTCATTAAATTGTGCACAAAATGATAATTTTCTTCCATTTCAAGAGGAATGGACATAAATTTGTTATTTCCGTACGCAGGATATCATGTTCACTTCTGCATGCATTTCAAATATTGAATTTGATTCTTCATTTGATATCTCATTTTCATTAATTATTTGAAAAAGACAAAAACAAATTGAACAGAAAGTTTTCTAATTTGAAATCAAGAATGCAAGCAAACCATCCAATTGAAGAATTCCCATGATTTACTTGCACTTTAATATTATACAGCTCTAGAATATTTGTACAATTTAGCTCAAGCTTTCACTTTAAACAATTTGTTTATGTTTATTCACCATAGTAACTCTGATATAGAATGGAATTTCATTCCCCATTTCTAATACATGCTATTACAGGACTCATTAACTTTCATAACATAATTGCATGACAACATGGACAATGATATTATGTTTTTATGTGAAATGATAACAATGGAATAGCATGTGTAATCAATGTAAAATTCAATTTCTGAAGTCCAAAAAGATATTAAAGTAATGCTTTATACATGCAGGGTTTCTATAGTGATAAAAAGGACAATGAGGTAATCCAAAGTGATTCACAAAAGGCAAAACAAGCACACCCTTCCTCGCAGAGCCTTTTCCAGGCAAAGATACCTAGCCTCAAACCACAATGTTGCTCAATTCATTCAGATTCTGACCACCAAATATCTAGAGTATTTTGAAAACTATCATTTCAGTCAACTCATTTCCTCATCCAGGGCAAGTATAGAATTAAAACCACATCATTCTTAATTTTATCATAGAGAAGAATTATTTAGTAATACAAGCTTAGTTCAATTTGTTTGAAAATCTTTATAACAATACAATGCTATGAATACACATTTTGGCTAAAGAATTTAAATTTTAGGGCTTTGTTCTGCATAAAAATAAAATAAAATGGAAAAGTAATGTCCGCCAACTTTCCTTACATTTGCAATCAGATTCATGGTAGATACATGTAGAATAACACTTGTAGTGTTAAATCACTAGCATCTGCTTTAATGTTGTCCTTTTGAGGATTCTACGCATTAGTTCCATGTTTGTATGCCAGTTTGTGAATCCACTAACAAATTGAGCACATAGAATTATGTAGGTTTCCTCAAATGGTTAGTTGCGACTAAAAAAGGGTTTGAGAGGAAATATGTACAGGACTAATCTTTAAAAGGGTGTCAAAAATGCTCTCTTAAATCTCCCCTTAAATGCTTTTGGGGGAGTGATTTATAAAGCCCCTTGAAGCCCTTGTCACCTCATCTCACTACATGGGGATCGAATTCAGCTCCCCTAAAATTCTTCTTGAGAATTCAATGCTCCCATGCAAAGTTCAGTCCCTGGAGGTGCAAATATTCATACATGAATGAAGCCCTGTTAAAAAAAAAAAAAATCAACAACAACAACATAGCATGTGCAAAAGTTCATGCAAGATTTTGGGGAAATAACTCAAAATAGGAATTAAGCACTAAGAAAACTGTATTTCCGCCCTTTCGAGATTAATAAAGGTTTCATGAAGATAAAGAAAGGGAATAATTACCTGAATGACTTTGAAGGGGAATTTGCGGGACAGATCTCCAAGTAAGATATCGACTCGTTTCCTTTGAAAAGCGGAACTTAGTTCCTCTGTGGGCTTCTTCCTCTTCTTCTTTTCTGCAATCATAGAAAGATTATGTTATCATTTTCTTGGCAAACTGATAAAATGCATAGTTCCTTCATCCACATCTTAATCTCTGCATATCTGCGATTCCACACGGTTGGGTCATTAGTTGCCACATACACTGTACCAGACCTCTATCTCCATGTCAATGATTCAGCAGACATAAATTTTTAGCGAAGTCACTGAATTTCAGACCTTTGCTCATATAAGCTTATTGTTATTTCCACGTTTTAAAGATTATTCTACATATCTCTGGGCACTCCAATGAGTTGATATTCAGTGAATTTATGGTCACGAAATTTGCAAAAATAAAACCCCAGCAAAAATTTCAGCTTTTTAAGTTCATACCTGTATTTTATAATGAGGTTCTAATTTATAAAAAAAATCAGAGACATGTAAAAGTAACAATTGAATGCTTTTTGTGTTGGGTAGATAATAATTGAAATAATTCTTGGCTTATCCCAACATGGATAAACACTGATTGACAGTGAGTTACTGAGATGCTGTAAATCTTTTTTTAATAATTCACAGGCATACTCGGTAACGCACTGTCAATCAGTGTTTATCCATGTCGGGGTAAGGCGAGAGTTATTTCAATGTAAAAGTAACGTGAAAACTATTTGATATTGCATGAGCTGAAGATTTGGCAGTGGTTTTATTTTCGCGAATTTCAAAATCTTGGCCCCACAAAAATTTCCACTCTGTACGATGTACAGTGTACATTCATTTGTGTACATACGTTGTCAAAAACGTGATAACCACAACATGCCAATTTGCCGACCTGGTGTAAAATCGCAAAAATATCTGTACGCTAAAATATTGGCTTATAACGCATTTCAGATCAGAGAGAGAATGATACCTGATTCCCCATCCTTGTCCTTGAACTCCCACCAGTATCCTTTACTTGGGTGATATCTGGAGTAAGACAGGGACTCTTCAAATGCAGACTGGATGTTATGCACTGCTGTAGTCTGTAAAAATTCAATTCAATTCAAAAGTACATTTATTTTTTTTTTCATTCTACAACTATAATAAATTAATGATGTACAGGTTAGCGATCTATGACATTCAAGACTTCTTTTCCTGAATATTTTATGTTATCCATTTTGGCCTCTCCACCATTTTGTCCATTATTCTATTTTTTTTTACCTTCATTTTACATTCTTTTCCTTTTATTTCCTTTATGTCATTGTCTCTTTTCACCGCCCAACCTTCTGTTAAATTAAGTGATAGGATAATTAGTATAGAATGAAATTGGTATAAATGAAATATATCTGTATATACATGTATATCATAATTTTAATAACTATTATCACTAAACACCACTATAATTTAATTAATTTGGAGTATTTTCTTTGATTACACAATTGGCTATATTAAAGCAGAATGCACTAAATGGGTCACTTAAAAAATATCTTGTGAGTTAATTCGTAAATGCATATTCTGTGAACTGAAACACCTATATTGCATAATACATATAAGGAAATTAAATCGCATAATTTATTACCACAAACTACCCATTCCAAAGTAATCTTATCCAAGTTTTCCCTACAACAGATAAAAAATTGTTGTAGGATGCACTTTCACACAGCAGTTCACAATATGGTATTTCACACATGTGTGAATATGGGTTACCAATGAAGAAGAAAAAGCTTCACCAGTGTATCGGTTGGCTACACTACATTTTATGGCACTTGATGGCATAGCAGGTGTATATCTATGAGATATTTCATTAATCTAATTGAAAAGATTGGCAAAAATTCAACATGCAGTATCTGTAACTAAAGAGTTGATTTTGCCATTTTAACTGAAATTTTTTTTTTAAATGACAATCTTTGAAAGGGGTTCAGTATACTAAGATTAATAATAAAATCAAGAAAATTGCATAATACACACTCTCTTGTTGGAAGTAACACCAAATTGGCTTCATGTCATAAGAAAGTCGGAACAGTCTAAAGATTTGAAACTGATTTATCTGGTATATATTGTGAAGTTGATTAATGAATTGAAATTTTACGATAGGGTATTCCTTTGAGTTAACAAGAATCGGGTACCTTGAATTTGTAAAAATGCCTATACAGTCAAACCTGTCTATAGTGGCCACTGTCTATAGTGACCATTTTTTTTGTTTCCCCTGGGGTGGCCTCTGCAGACTGGTTTGACTGTATTACATGTTACTACAATCTATTTCCAAAATCAGATCGTATGCCGATCGCAAGGTATGGGTGTGCTTTAAACAAATGAAAATTGGAAGACCAGACAGTAAGTAAACATCATTATTATATTCATTCATTAGGAGCAAGATATAGCATCATATCAGCAATATCAAAGCTGACAATAAACAAATAAAGGAGAATGTGATATTGTGCAACACTAAGGTGTACACATTATGAATCAACTCACCATCCTTGCATTGATGACAGCACATATATCAGGAGCCTGATAAACTCGGCCTGCGATGATATAATAATCGGCCAATGGGGTACATTCTTCTAGGGTATGGCGATGCTGCTTTCTTACGACGTATAGGATTGGCTCTTGCAC
>BQKZ01000108.1:206228-225230 GCA_036244855.1 Temnopleurus reevesii | reverse complement strand
CCCCCCTTTCTTACCCCATTGTATAACCATAGAGGGTGGTATAACGCACCTGTGATCCAAACTGCCGTATGATTGTCGATTTTTAAAAGAAAGTATTTTATATTTACATTCCAATGAACCTTTAAACTGGTTGAGTCAGAGTCAGAGTGCGGGGTGGCGGAGGGCGGTATTGAAACGGATTCTACTTATATGTCATTTCTACATCCGCACTAAGGTCAATAAATTTGGCGCGCGGATAAGTCATAATGTTGCACCATTTTACTGTAAAGTCAGATGATCCCTTTGGGGTTATTTTTACATCTGACCATGATATGTAGCCAAACAAGTAATCAAGCATTACTGTCGTTCTAAGTACATACACAAATCAAAAGGACAGCAGGAGCGGATCCTGGTGGCGTCCCGGCTCATGTCCTACATTTTTCGGTAACCAAATATTTTCCCCAAATAATATAAGTAAAACAGTCGGGAAATCGGGTTTAGGCATCTATAGATTTCAAAACTTTTCTTCGTACCTTCAAAGATCGCCAGTTCGTCTCAAAATCAGCCCCCCCCCCCCTATACCTCTGAAGATCCTGGATTCGCCCCGGGACAATAATTATTTTCAGATAATGACGCCCCACATTTCTATTATTAAACACAACAATTATCTCCAAAACACAAGTAAACAAATAAACACAAACATCAAAAGGCATTCTTCTCATATATTATCTGTTTGCAATTCACGGTGAGAGTCGTTACCGAACAAAAATAATACAAATTATCTTCTTATTCATGCGAAGTTTGAGTGACTCTGACTTCCGCTTCCTCCTTCCCGATTTGGCATGTCATGCCAGTCATGTCGGTGAAATGTCACATAAATGGGGTCAGACATTAACTGTAAAACTCTGGTGATAATTCATGTGAGTGTTCGTAAAAGCTCGTGATTGTATTGAAACCTTTGTCATGTTCCATCCTTAAAGGGGGATTAGCCCCAAACTTTAAAGTGGATGAACAGAAATATGATGATTAAACTGTGAAACATTGAGCAAAATCCGACGATTCGTTCAGAAGTTCTGAATTTTCAAAAAAGAAATAACTCTCCGTTCACTTTGAACACAAAATTTTACATTATATCGTTCATTTGATAAACAAGGAGTCCAAAATATTCTTCCAAAAATGCAAGCAGAATCAATATGACCATACTATAATCAGAAAAAAGGTAAAATTTTATCTCATTCCCTCAACAATAAGGACAATTCAAAATTTCCCTATCAAGTGCATGGAGGGGTCAGCCATTTCGTGCCTGCGGGTTGCCAACTCAAGGAGCCAATATTACAGTTTGAACATTGTATTTTTTATCAATTGACAGCACATTAATGTCTACGGTCAATTCCCGTTTAAGAACTCCAATGACGAAAATATGAATTGGCAAAATATTTTACTAACGTTTCGTGTTTTTTTCTTCTGACATCATCAAACAAGGAGCAAGGTGAGTCTGCCATGCTCGGAAAGACTTACAGGATAATATATTGATACCTTTCAGGGGGAATTAAGTAGATCTGTTCATGGGTAATCATAAGTGATATTAATTATAGGGCAGTCATTCCGATAGACCTCTCAAACTGCATCAACAAAATTGTAATTATCCCTGTGTTTTTATGTTTGGTATACTTTATTTCCAATCAGTAAAAAGACATATAACATATAACATAATACGAAATCAGGATACATTTGACAAATTTACATGTGTAAAAATAACAGATTGGCTGGATTGCCCTTTAAGAAGAATTAAAATAAATACCTCTGTTCTTCCAAGGGGTCAGGATACAAAATAAATAATTATGGTGAGTATAAAAATATGAAAACTGATGAATGAAACACTTGACAGTTGTTCCAAACACAGCTAGTCCTAATGTAAATTTAATACTCATTTAGTATAGTACTGAAACAATGATAAAAACTGAGTTAAAACTTAGATACAACCTCCCACCCTCCCACCCACCCACTCAAGTGTAACTGGCAAGGCATTCACCATCGAAGTTTATTTTGCTTAATCTCAAATGTACAAATTCATCGATTAGACAAAGGATAAATTTATAGCTTAATTCAGTTGGCAACAGAGTGGGATCAGCCTGCAGCATGTTACTGCTCCATTAGTGTTTTTAAAAATGAATGTGAATGAATATGACCAGCGACAACGGTTTTACGCAACGTTGGGAAATTTGGGGAATAATGATTATCATTATTCAATTCAATTCAAATCATTTTATTTTTCAATTCTTTTGATAATTCAAATAATACAGTCATAAATAATAATGGAAATAACTAATATGACAAAAGAAATGAAAAAAATAGAGGCCAGCAAAGAAGTGAGGCTTGTAAAGAAGGCTGGCCCCTAATAATTACATTAATAATGTATACAAGATAAAGCATACACATAAAGATATACAGACTATTGCATTATAATTTCAAACATATATTACAAAAATAAGTAACAGGAGAGGAGATGAACAAAGCTGAATCACGATGCCCACTTTCTAAGTTTTAAGCATAACACTTGCAGTATTAAGATTCAATTTTGCTTTCAAAAGGCAGAAATTAACGATTTTTTTTTACTTATTCGCGGGGCAGAGTTGTGAGGAAACAAGTCTGTCAGCACAGCTATGTAAAGAGATTGATTTTCCGTAAAACGATTCAAATGATAGTGCAGGGGTCCTACTAAAGGCCGAAGAGTGCCGAGGAGTGCTGAATAATATAGCTGCTCTTCAGCAGTCTTCGGCGGTCTTCGGCACTAGGCTTTTTGTATGACAGGATTACTACACTCCAATCAGCCACACGCAACCCACGGAGGTTTTTTTTATTGGATCCTAAGTGAAGAACAATATAATTGACCATTCAAGTGAGAAGGAGAGACCAATCACATTCAAAATCCCACGATCTAGCAACACGTCGCTTCATGGCGGGGCGTTTGAAAAAAATACCGAAAATGGCGTGAGAAGAAAAAAATGCGTTTTTAGACGTGCATTTTCGGCATGAAAACCATAATTATACGATCTAAAACCTCGTTAACATGTAGAAGACATATCAAAAGTCATATTTCCGAAATTTTCATCCATTTTTCCGAAAAGTTGAGACCAAAAATAATTTGTACCCGTCCAGAATGAAATGAGTTCTTGCGACCTTTGGCTGATTCTCAAAGTCTCAAATCAAATGGTAATCAAATGATCAAATAATCATTTTCCTCTGAATGAACTAAAATGAAGAAAAAGACTGTTTGGTTCATTAAAACTGTTGGAATCATTAACGATAATGAATCATGCTTTAAACTAATTTTAGAACAATTGAACGGAAGTAACTCGATTTACTACCCACCTACCCACGTGAAACCACTCATGCATTTGTTGAAGGTGTCATTCATTTATTGAGGTGTACGTTATTATCCATCCACCGAACTTTCTATCCCAGTACACACAAGCATACCATACCCACACATACACACACACACCCACACACACACACACACACACCTACACACACTCTTACCTTCACACACTAGCACAAACTCACACAATATATCCCACCACGGGAAAAAGAGTTCCGAAATTCCCCCTCTTTTCGAAAAATTGAGACCAAAATCATTTTCACAAGTTTAGAATAAATTTATTTCTTGCGACTTGTGCCTGATTCCGTTATCATTTTCCTCTGAATGAACAAAATGAATAAAAAAAAAACTGTTGGCTTCATTAAAACTGTTGGAATCATTAACGAATTGAACGGAAGTAATTCGATTTATTACCCACCTATACCCACGTGAAACCACTCATGCATTGAAGGTGTCATTCGTTGTACATCATATCCATCAACCGAACTTTCAATCCCCTTACACACAAGCACACCTATCCATCCACACACACACACACACACACACACACACACACACACACACATCCACACACACACACACACACACACACACATACACTCACACACATACACACACTAGCACAAACGTACACAACAAATCTATCAATTTTGTCGATTTCGACTTTTTCCACCAAACTTGTCAGTAGACAATCCTTTTTTTTTCCTGAAAAATATTCAGTTTACTGAAAAGAAAATGATTATGGGCTCTTAACAAGAGATACAATCAAGTTTGCGATCATTTCGCAAACTTTAGTACATAATTTCCCATAGACTTGCGATAGATATCGATCGTAAGACTGATTGTAAATCTTTACGTTTCAGGCCCCTGGAAGCCCTTTTATTTCAGAACCACAAAATGTAATATCTATACCTGAATCTCCCCACATGAATGATCAATATTTCAGAATTTGCAAAATGTACATAATGCGTTTTGCGTTGGGTGTGGTGTGGAAGACATATGATTAGATATTGTAGCTTTATTGTCAAATTTCATAGAAAAATACAGACATACACAAATAAAATCAGATGTTCCAAATACGATGCTCTCATATTACAATACCCTAATTGCATGTATGAACATTATTCAGCTTTAGTTCGTAACCCATTCTGCACTGATACAAAAAAGGAATGCAAAAAAAAATGCATATGCAGTAGAGCTTTCAGAGATATCAAGAAAATAATAACAAAAAAAGGAATAACATGCGCATGGATAAAGGACAAATCAACTCAAATAAGATTAACTGAATGATACGGTATATGTTATTCAGAGGTCTTCTCACGGATAAGAAAGCTTTGCTTGTAAATCTTTTTTTTTTTTGGGGGGGGGGTCAATTAAAGAAAGGTAGCGTAAAAACCCCATACGGTATTCAGCCTAAACGAACTTTAGGAACATAGGAAGGAGTGGTTGCTAAACTTATTTATTTAACTTTTCAAAGTGCATTTAGGACAACGAGTTGTGTAATTTCTTATTTATCATGTGATTATTAATGATAGTCACAAAAACAAAATTGGTTTAAATAAGAAAGCAAACATCACATGCTCAATCTTTTTTCGGGTTAAAAAAAATGAGGGACTAGCCCTCTTTTCGT
Organism: Temnopleurus reevesii; assembly: GCA_036244855.1. NCBI lineage: Eukaryota > Metazoa > Echinodermata > Echinoidea > Temnopleuroida > Temnopleuridae > Temnopleurus > Temnopleurus reevesii. Next base: position 220,239 of record BQKZ01000108.1, on the reverse strand, counting down.
TAAAAAAGAGATGGGTTAAAGAGAAGAGGGCGAAGGTGGAAGTGAATACCTTTCTTTTCGCTGATTTTGCTTGGTAACCTGCCGACGGAATGTCACGTTTATATATGGGATGTGAGGTGTTCATACATTTATTATTACCATTCATTTGTTTTTAATTTTTGTTTTACCTTCCCAGCCACATATCAATTTGAACCAAGTTTCGACTCTTTTTATCGTTATATTATTTTAGTTTTTCGGCGGTCCTTGCACTTTTTCTAAAAAAAAAAAAAATCAAAAAGAGGTGAATAATAATAATAGAGATTTATATATCGCATAATAATTAGGGAAAATCTCCATGTGTTTCACAAAAAAGTGGGTATAAAAGGGTAAAATGAATAATATATCCGAACGAAGACTGTTTTTTCTTTTGATTTTGTATCATAACTTGACATTCGGATAATTAGAATCGGGGTAACTCAGAACCAACTCTGTGGGATGGTCTTCCACAGAGTTTGAAAACCTCAACATCACTGTCTTCCTTCAAGGGCAACCTTATGAAGACTTATATATCTAAGGGTTCCTTTTGTCTTTAATTGTCTTGTATTGTGTATTGTATTTTGTATTTCTATTTCATCACTTCAATTAATTTGCTCTGAGCGGCTTGAGTATCTAATTAGGATGGAAAGAGCGCTATCATAATCCATGTATCATTATCATTATTAAAATGGGTCATGTTCCGGAATGGTTGATGATGTACAGAATTTTTTTTTGCTTTGACGTTGACAGCACCATGGCCAAGAAAACTTAAGCCCCGGTCACATAGGACCCCGGAAGCAACACAATTCACCCCGACTCGTTGTTCTGAGGCAGTTAACTGCGAATTAACAAAGAGTCGGGGTGAATCGTGTTGCTTCCGGGGTCCTATGTGACCGGGGCCATAGGACGGCAAACACACATGACTTGCAGGTTTCTCTAAAGGATCTCTATTCCTCTAAAATAATATCGCATTTTGACACAAAAATGATCATAAAAATGATGTCAAAAATCACGTGAGAACAGTGATGATTTATCTTAAAATACTTCTTTGATTCTATATTTGTACCGAGGTCACATATTTTTAATTATCAATGTCAAGAGAATATTTGATTGATAATATATACTTCTTGTTATGAAAACATAAAATAAAAACATAGACAGCCTTGTCATACTATAAATAGAATCTTCATCATTGAAGGAATCACCTCATACTTGTCCCAGCTTCAACTCTAAGTACACTTCCATTGTAAATACAACTTTATCAAAAATCAGGAACTTATGGGAACAATTTATTCATAAAAAATGTCTTTGTGAATAAATATGTTATCACAACAGAGTAAAAAAGGAATCAGAAAACGTTTAGCAAATGGCAGCTCATATTGCTTGGCCTGCATGGATCTGAAAAAAGGCCCTTTCAAAATGAATTTAAAGGGGAACTACACTCAGAGATTAAATTACTATCATTAAATGAAGAAAAATAAGATGAAATAAGATGAATGAGGAGTTCTCCATGTATGACATCACAGATTATGCTAATTAGATATACGCATGCCATTTCAAGGATGCCCAGCACAGGTGGAAATGATGATTTTGAAAATTCATAACTTTTGAACGGATTATCCAATTTTGCTCAAATTTTCACATTTTGTTCATCTGATTTTTCTTTATTTACTGACAGTACATTATTGTCTGGGTGTAATTCCCCTTTAATTTTCGTGCATGGTCCTTCAAATCCTTCCCTGTGATGTGGTTATATTCAAATTTATGCACGTATCTGGTCAACGGCCACAATTATGTGGTATTGCTCAAAACCAGTTCGTTACAATTGAACTTCAATACTTCTAGTTCACATATATTATTTGTTGCTATGTCGGGCAAGCTTCGGGCAAGCTTTCGGGTAATTAAGAGCAACATTTTTGTATGAACAACGCATACAATTTGCATCAAACCTACTTAGCCACTCATAAAAATAGTGATTGAAAATCATCACTCAGAAGTGAGTGAATTTTAAAAAAGAATGAAATTTTAGTGATGACCGCCGTGATCACTAAATAATTCAAACCTTTCAGCGATAGACCATATTTTGTGCCAACAACTTTTCATGCACAGCAGAGCTCTAAAAATACAAAGTGAATGAGCAGCTCAGAAATAGACAAAAATTCTAAACCAAATCAGACCATGAGTATTGTGTCACCATTTGCCGTTCAGTGACGTAGGGAAATTCTCACTGAAAATAATAACTTAAATTGTCAGAAATCCTTAAATTGGCAACACAGTAGATATTCAAATATCACTATTTCCACGCAAATAAATGGCAACTTTTAATTTCTGAACACACTTCTGCCAATGAAGATTCAATTTGGTAAAACTGTATAATTTTCGAATGTTTTAAAAATTAAGAGAATTGAAAATTTAAGTGTTGCCAATTTAGGAAAGGAAAAGTGATTGAATTTGCTGTAAAATAATGATTTAAAGCGTCATCTCATCTTACCAACGAAATGCAAGGTGGGAAATTCTACGGCTCTGTCATGTCCGTTACACTGATGAAATTCCTTGAAATTGAGTAATGTGTCACAGTTACTATCTGTTTACATATCAGTATGCAAATGAATTCAAGAAAATATATAGCTCCAGAAGATTATTATAGCAAACTTTATCTCGTTTTTAGTATAGTTAAAACCGAAAATATCCGAAAAAATGGTAAATTTCACAACGTGGAATTACCCAAAATCTGTTTGACAAACGCAATGTATCATGCTGTAATGGACCCTAGTATCATGGGGGGGGGGGGGGCGTTCGTGGGGCCATGCAACCGCCCCCTCCCCCACTACCAACACCACCAATGTGTGCGCAAAGATTTATGAGGTTGATATCGAAAATGGCTTCTAATATCAAGACTCATTATATGAGTTGTCAGAAAAAAGGAGGAATTGCTTCCCCAAAATAACAAATTAGCACGTCGTCATGCATCGCTAATTTAGTCACCCAATACACGGAGCTGTTTATTCTATTTATCATTAAAATAATGACTAATGCCACGATTGATCAATCTCTTATAATCTTAGTCACTTATGAAATTGCTGAAAACAAGTATTTGATTGCTTGACGTGTTGAAATAAATCATGAAATAAACAATATCACATCGTCCGTGTTTTCACGGAGTGACGGGAGCCAGGGGGTACTGTTACACCAAATGAGTTACAAACCACTGAAACGTATACCCTTCTATAGAATTAACACGTTGTTTGGTAGGATCCCCGTTGAATTGGCGCTATGTCGGGATTTCTTTGTCTTCATGCAACTCTTTGGCTACCGTCACTTCGTGAAAACACGGACAATATTATAATATATCGAATGAATGACAGGAAGTTTGATTCCAACAATATTACAATTATTAAAAATCAATTGTGTCATGATTGGATAAAGACCCTTCCGATTTCACTAGAATGCATTCTATAGTTTTACGGAAAATCGATTGAGAAACAATCTTCGCATCAACCATTAGCTTTTCTCTTTCATTCAATTCAAACATTATAAAATCATAAAACCACAAAGTTGATACTTCCTTCATCCTCTTAGAGGTAACGAGCAGTTTCATCTTTCACCTTGTTTCTTAGAATTGTGGACTGCATTTCACTAGTTTTATTTCACATGTTTATATATATTTGAATCTAGAATGAAAGATTAGGCTATATTTTTCATGTATTCCTATAATTTTCTGTTTTTTATTTTTATTTTGAGCGATAAGCAAAAAAAAAAGAAGCAAATTTCGAATCGGGCCATTTTCAGAGGGTAGGTCGGACTTTTTTTAGGCTCGAAAAGGTGCCTCCTGCTTTATTTTTTACCCTTTTTTTTCAAGAGGAAAGGGAATAAAAAAAAGTATGAAATAAAGATATAAAAAATAACATACTGCTTGTGGCAGAGTCATTTAATAATGATAATATCAATAAACGGCTTTTATAGAGCGCTTATCACCTCTTCATGCATGTCATGAGAAGTCCCTAAGAGCTCTACAATTGCAGCATTATTACCCTGGGTTAAGCAGGGCAGTTATTAGGCGCATAAGCTTTTTCGAGGAATAAATTTCTACCAGGTACCCACTCACCTCACCTGGGTTGAGTGCAGCACAATGTGGATGAATTTCTTGCTGAAGGAAATCAACGCCATGGGTGTGATTCGAACCTATGATCCTCTGGTTGAAATGCGAAAGTCAGAACCACTACACCACGGTGCCTCCGTGTGTAGGAATCATAGTGATGAGATCATGAGGAACAAGACGTGGAAATTCGTCAAANATATGAGTTGTCAGAAAAAAGGATCAGTTCAGGAATTGCTTCCCCAAAATAACAAATTAGCACGTCGTCATGCATCGCTAATTTAGTCACCCAATAATTATACATGGGGCTGTTTATTCTATCTATCATGAGAATAATGACTAATGTCATGATTGATAAATCTCTTATAATCTTAGTCACTTCTGCAATTGCTGAAAACATGTATTTGATTGCTTAACGTGTTGAAATAAATCATGAAATGAACAATATCACATATTATAATATACCGAAGGGATAAAAGGAAATTCAATATTACAATTATTAAAAATCAATTGTGGCACGATTGGATAAAGACCCTTCCTATTTCAATAGAATACATTCCACCTACTTTTACAGAAATCGTTATATCTATAGAAAAAAAAGTTAATATCCATTTTCCCCATAGAACAATATCCATTCCTTTTCATTCAGTTTAAAAATTTACAATATGAAATCATGAAACCATGATTTTTTTTTAATTTTTTTTAATTTTTTTTTTTTTTTTTTTTTTTTTTTGGGGGGGGGGGGGGTTCTAAATTTTGAGTGATAAGCAAAAAAGCAAATTTCAAGTCTGGTCATTTTCAGAGGGTAGGTCGGACTTGGGCCTCCAAACAATTTTTCGGCCTGAAAAGATGCCTCCTGATTTATCTTTTTACTTTTTTTCAAGAGGAAAGGGAATAGAAAAAGTATGGAATCAAGATATTAAAACAAAACAGCTACTGCTAATGGCAAAGTCATGCATAATAATGATAATAACAATGAACGGCTTTTATATAGCGCGTATCACCTCTTCATGAGAAGTCCCTAAGAGTTCTACAATTGCAGCATTATTATCCCGGGTTTAGCAGTGCAGCTATTAGGCGCATAAGCTTTTTCGAGGAATGAATTTCTACCAGGTACCCACTCACCTCACCTGGGTTGAGTGCAGCACAATGTGGATGAATTTCTTGCTGAATGAAATCAACGCCATGGGTGGGATTCGAACCTATGATCCTTTGTTTGAAAGACGAAAGTCAAAACCACTACACCAAGGTGCCTCCGTGTGTAGGAATCACAGTGATGAGATCATGAGGAACAAGACGTGGAAATTCGTCAAAAAGGAATTATCCGATTTATGAGAGACATCCAATGAGTTTCTATAATCACCTGATAATAAAGATCTTTGGAGACATCTTGCTATGAAATGTGATCTTTATCCTGGAATCCAACCGACTGTTAAAACCCTGGGAATTCCTTATTGATTTTCTTGTTCCTTCAAGTAGTATAAGAGCATGATACCCATTGGACTATATAACAGGGACTAGTCACTCTGAGCAGGAGGGACAAAGGACTTGGACAAAAAACACACAACTTCATTCAATCATTCACAATAGATTCATGATCACACATTATAAGAAAATCCCAGGTGCGACACTTGTTCAATAATCTTCTTCAGAATAAGAAGGATGGAAATATCCTTTGTGTAAATCTAGTTATTGTTAGTGCTTGAATAGAGGTTGTTTACTTTGCCACAGGTTCTTGTCCATTCTGCTCACAGTGAGGGACTGCTCGTAGTATGGGGGTCGGGAACGGACGTGCCCCAAATGCAGACCTCTATTGGCTGGCGTGCTCGAACCCGCGTGCAATCGGCATGTTCGGGGGAATTCCCTATTATTGCCATTGTACCTATAAATAGAATGGCGGCAAATACGATATAAGAGATGCCAATATCGTTTTAGGGGCATTACGCAAGTGAACGACGTTCGGCTAGAAGAAAAGTGAACATTGTGCAAATCTCGTTCTTGTTCAAACACAGAGAAACATCGTATATCATGACACGGTCTATTTTCAACATTATTTCGGTGGTGGTGACGGTTGCTGTTTCGAATGGTAAGTTTATTTTAATGATCCTATGAAGTTTTTTTTATTATCATTATTTTATTACTGACCCTGATAATTTTGAATGTACCTCATTCATCTATAAGCACAGGTCTATATTCTAGCTCGTCTAATAAGAGTATATTTTACTATAATAATTAATAAGTTTTACAGACTCTTCTTTTAACTAATTAAAAATCAGAGGAATCAACATTTCGGTCATCTAGGGTAAACAGTTTAAATATTACCGGCATTTCTAGCCAGTATTAGACCAAGTAGTTCATTTATCCTAGACCTTTTTTTTTCTAAGCAACACCACCAAATCGTTTATTGTGTTTAAAAATTGGATTGCATTGTTTGCAAGTATCAAAAAAGAATGAAGTGTATTGGGATTTAACACCTAAATATATTTAAAATGACACAGAGCAAATGGATTTTATATATACTCTAAACCTTTCTACTACAGTAACTTTTCTTGATAATTTTCCAATCAGGTTGTGGTATTTCTTCTTTTATTTGACAAAATGTAGGTCTACCCATTCATGCATGGGCTAGGAGTGTATTTCATGAAATGGAATATGGTGTATAACTACGTTGTGAGGAAAACTGCATGACAAAAAAGAAATTTCCTTTTGAGTGGTATTTTAGTGGACAACCAATGACTTATATTGATTTCTAGAATACAATACATACATTTCTGCATTATTCCATTTCTTGAACAACAAAAAAAAAACAAAGATCAAGATTAGAAAACATGAATTGACATGTGTGAAACGAATGTACGATTTCTTTGTTCAGTGTATTGCCCAAGATACAATGCCTATGGTGTCATACATTTCTTTTCGATTCGTCACAATGAAGTACAGATTACATTGTTTTTAATTTATTCCTTTGACACAATTAAATGCAATTTCAAAACTCTGTCACAATTCGGAACACGTTTACGTCATGTTTTAAATTACAAAATATCACGATTGCATCATGATAAAGATTTATTACTTAAGCTGGTTCAGATTTGAATATCAATACACATGAACATCGGAAAGTTCTATTTTCTAAAGTCAATTAATCTGTGTTCCGTCTATTTTTATTGGCAAATTATGATATATTAAAGCAACAAACGTAACTATCTATATCGTGAGTTCAGTTTGAGTACAGTATGTTGGAGTATTGAAATTACTCTCTCGAACTACAATATATGTAATGCGTAGACATAATGGAAACTCAGCAAAATGAGGTACTTGGTATCATAAAAAATACCTTGTTTTATAGCAGTAATCTCGTTATAGTAGGGTTAAAAAACAATAAGTTATAAATAGCTGGGACCAAACTATTTCCTCTTTATATCGGGAATACTGTTATGTCAAACTCATTAACCGAGTTCCCAGAGTAACTTATTCAAGTCTTAAAACGAATGTATTATTTACAATACACTTGAATTAGTAAAATGTTATCATAGAAAAATAAAGGCGAAGAAAAACAGTTAAACATCATAATTACCAATAATGATTTTGTTAAGGCCTGATGATAAATTAAACAAATATCTAAATTCAATTTCATGCAAGCTGTCACGGTACACATACCATAATCGTAAAATTGCCTAACAATACAAAATCCGGACTTGTGGTTTGGGTTTTAGAAATATTATAGCCTCTTTTTTTACATTCTGAAGGTTTTCAATAAACAGGGTCGACCTATATGTGGTTTTGATTGTCTTAATATGTAGTAAACAATGATAGCAACAGTATCACAATCACACTCCATTGGATGCTATTTAATTTAAAAAAAAAAAAGCGTTCGTATATAAGTATGCTATCTAGAAGAAAATCGATATGATATTCTTTTTTTTATTATTATTATTTTTTTATTTATTTATTTTTTTTTTTAATCGATATGATATTCTGATGAAAGAAGTCATATATTCTGTCATATTGACTTGACAGTAATGATTGAAATGCAAAGTTACGCTTAAGTTTCGTTTCAATGGCTTACATTTTCTTTGTTTCAAAATGAAAACGATATTGGTCTATTCAAACATCAAATATATGCCATTGTAATTTCCATGTTTGCGATCTAACGAAGATATAAAAGAAGCGAAACAAATTATTTTTATAGATTATTATTCCCTTGGATTCCACTGTGCCTGGGCTTTCTTTTTAATTGCCCTATAAAATAACTTTTGATTTCATTTTTCAGGGGTAATTTTAGAAATCAAGGAAAAACCAACAACAACGTTTTACACGAATTTTTATTCAAGTTGGTGTGATTTTTTTTAGAGTCCCGTGTGATCCCCGATCGTTGCCCATTTTTGGTAGCGAGAAACTCCCGAATCACTGAACCGTTTATCATGTTTATCGGCCTTCCTACGTCAGCAGAGTCATTGTTGACATTCCTTTTATACAAATGATGACGTCATTATAGGGGGTGGATGCTAGACATAAATAGAGTAAATGATTCGATCTTTTTGTTGACACAAATGATGAATGGGGGAAAACGTTTTTGCATGCACAGTCCTATGAACACGTGATAATGTTTGCACTCGATGTCAAAAGAAAATTCGATTTGGGGGTATTCCATAAGCTCGAGAGGAAAAGTTTGGGAATTGTCCGGGGTTACTGGAAAATAGGGCATCAAGTGATTGTTGTTTCAGATGTCATCAGATTCGGAACTCTTAAAACAATTTTTAGAAACACGTGTATCCTGGACAATGAAATAAATATATGAACAATTATTAACAAAAATGACTACACAATAAAAATCCTGTAAAAACACAAATATAAATAAAAAACTTCCGCGTGAATATCTCTTCTCGTAAGAGGTCGGATTATTGTGTTATTCCTTTCTTTTTTTTCTCTCTTTTTCTTTTTATTCACCATTTTGATTGATGAATTCAACTCCGTGAGTGGACAAAGATTTTAAGAGGGAGAAACGATTATTTTTGAAGAACTTCTGCAAGAAAAATCGAATGGTGTTCATGTAATCAGGACCCGTGATTTTGTTTGCTCTTTCCTCTGTGTTTGCTTTTAGAGTACGTGCTCCCTTCGACTGGATATATTCATAATCCCCTTTCAGTTTTTATCTATCAAACAAATATCCCCTTATTTCGTACAGTACTGTGAACATTTGTAACACTACATTTTCTATTTTTAGAACAGGGAAAATCGGGGTCTGGAATCTTCCAAATTGGCGCTATAAAATATTTATACAACTGTTTGATATTGTTTGGATTCTAGTTCACTAGGGAGACGTTATGACATCTCGCCCGCGCCCAATCACTTTACCATGATTCGACGGGGGAAAACCAGGGGGTATTTTTGCCACCCTCCTCATGCATGTATTGCGCAATAACCATCGATATTGATAAGATCTTGTTTTCAAATTGCTCCCACTACACAACTCTCATCTGTCCCTCTGCATCAGATGGGTAATTCCACCCAGTCCAGTGTATAGAAAGTCTGGTGGGTCTTTATTCACACAAACAAAAAAAAACCCCAATAATTCATGTTCAAAGAAATCGCTGCTGACGCGCAAAAATCGTAGTTCTCAATGTTGCCGCATTTTATCATCGAAGTGTTACATCGGTATAAATAATAATACTAGTACATTTGGCAGATCTAAGGAAGGGGATAGACAACCACCCCTTATAATGGGATATTATTTTGGTTGTCATGTAAAATATACTGTGTAAAGGATAAAAATGTCAAAAGGGTTGGGTGGATATACAGGTTTCAAGTATGCTTTAAAACGCAAACTGGCAATTCTAAAGTTATTGTGGAAGAGAAATTCGTTATGCCCCGGTCACATAGGACCCCGGAAGCAACACGATTCACCCCGACTCGTTGTTCTGAGGCAGTTAATTGTAAATTAACAAAGAGTCGGGGTGAATCGTGTTGCTTCCGGGGTCCTATGTGACCAGGGCATTAGCTGCTGACACCCCCACCCCACCTCCCCGATCCTCCCCTTTTTCCCCCACTTCCTTGACTCGGACGTGGTCGCTATGTCTCTCCTTGTGATAGCAGAGACCCTGAACCCACTCCTACACCCCTTCTTGGAAAAAGATATGTCATCCCCTTCAATGGGTAATATATTGCGAGAGCCGCACAAAAACAAATTAGAAGGTCGTGGGTTCGAATCCAAACCATAGGATTATTTCATTCAGGAGAGAATTCATCCACACTGCACTGCCTACATGCAACACACGTTAGGTGAACAGTGATTCCGTAAAATGTTGGCGTTTTTGTGGAACAGGTTAAAGTGAGGTTTATGAGAAAAAGAATAATTAGTGGTGTAAAGCAACCTCCAGAGTACATATTTTTAGATACAAGCGGAAAAAAAAGTAAAATTGTAACAACAGCAGCAAAAAAAACCCCCCCCAAAACCGCAATTACTAAACAGTGAAGTATCAAGCAGAAATCAGAAATGCTCTAATTTATTTCATTCATTATCAGTGCGAATTTTTACAGGTGCGCTTTTATTAAATGAAATTACAAAATTTTCTAATAAAATTTCGTTTCCAGGAATAAAGTTTTCTGAGGCAAGAAGCGGATCATGTCCGAACCCCACCACGGGTGAAACACAGCGATATGACACTTCGACACAGATGTGCTGTGGTGGGGGCATCTTCCCCATNGGTGGAGGTGGTGGTGGTGGAGGTGGTGGTGGTGGTGGAGGTGGAGGTGGTAGAGGTGGTGGTGGTGGTGATGATAATGATGAAAATATGATGATGTTGGTGAGGAGTATATGATGGTGATGGTGATGATAATGATGAAGATGATGATGATAATGATTATGAATGATGGTGGTGATGATGATGATGAAAATGATGGAGATGATGTTGGTGATGATGATGATGACATTGTAGATGATGATGGTGATGGCGGTGGTGATGATAATGATGAAGATAATGATGTTAATGATTATGATGATGAAGTTTATGATGATGATGATGGTGGTGATGATGATGATGATGGAGATGATGATGACATTGATGATGATGGCGATGATGATGGTGGTAATGATAATGACGATGTTGGTGGTGATGATGATTTTGATGATGAGGTTGGTGTTGCCAATGGTGATTGGAATTATTATAGAGGAAGTGATATCGGGTCAATTGACGACGGTGGTGGTAACGGTTAGTGGTAACTGATGATTAATATCAGTATTGATATATTATTCTATTGCTGTTATTGTTGCTTTGGTGTTGGCGGTGGAGGAATTACAAATAGTATACCGTAGTCATGTTGATTGTGATAAGACAGACATTGTCGACAATGAATAGGTTATATTTATGATGACAATGCTGATGCTTCTACCGATGAAATTTTCAGAACCGTGGGATAAGAAAGACTTCTTCATGTTTTAACAACAAAAAAAATCAATGAAATGTAAGTAACGTCATTGATGCAAAAAGTGTAACGTCAAAATAGAATCACACACCAGCAGATAGAAGAATAAGATTACCGGATATCCAAAATATAGTTTCAGTTCCCTTTTTGACCATTTTTCTCACAAATCTACTCCTTCTTTTTCTCAGGTGGGAATGGCATCTACAATCCTCGAAATGAGATCTGCTGTGGTGGGGATGTGAAAAGACAATCGGAGGGGGAGCAATGCTGTGATTTCACCGAATGGTACAATCCTGAAACCTTTTTATGTTGTGGGAGCAATGTCCACCACCGAAAAAATGGTAAGTAAAATATGATATTTAATCATTTATTTGTTCAAACATATCAATACAGGCACAAAACAAAAAGTAAATCAGCAAATTTCTGCTTTGTATCATTATGATATGCTACGGTATTACCAGGCTAAAAGTCAGCAGTACGCTTTATGTGCTTGTGGACAGGTGATAAGTACTATATAGAAAAGCCGTTCATTGTTCTTATCACTATAATTGTTTTTTTTTTATCACTACTTCTTTAGAATAACTCATCCTGTAATGCACATCCACCATGAATCGCAATGCAGTCTTCATTTATTTTATATCATGACTTTTACGTGGTCGTTACAAGTTCATAAAAATATCTTAAAATAAAGCTTCACTTCCAACTATGTTATTGAATCATTAATACATAAATACTTTTATATTGTAATTTTCATTACTCACATCCGTCCAAATTTTACGACTTAGCAGAAATCATAGCCTTCCCAAAGACCCGAGCAAAGTATGTTTCATATCTTAGATAGATGATCTTATTTCTTAAAGAACAACTCAAAATCATATTCTTTTAATGGAAAGAGAAAAAAATTCAAATTCACTAAAATATAATTTGGAATTTTCATCAACAGGTCGGTTCGAGTGCTGCGGGTCAGCTAAATACAATACTCATAAAGAAACGTGCTGTCCGGTAGAACAAGATGGCTACGTTACCATGGCAACCCTTCCAGGAGTTGGTGAATGTTGTGGAGATAGAATCATCGATCCCAAGCGAGAAATCTGCTGTGATGGGGTGAGTGGCAAAAAATTCTTTGAACAACAACAAGATATAATCTTTTCCGTAAAACTAAGTCAAACCCCAATTCAATGTGTCCGCACAGTTCAACACACGGCGTATGGATCTATTGTCCATGACTCACTTTATTTGTTGCGGAAATCATGGAAATGTTTCGTCAGAAAATGGATCGACTGTGGGGTTCACTGTGAAAAGGATTGTTCTTACTTTTGAATTATTCATTTTTATCTTTAAGAGAAGTAACTCGTTGAATGGCTAAAACTGTTTTCATTTCATTACCTGGTGTAATTATGCATATAAATTTCATTAAAAATAAATGTTTTCTGTTAGGTGGCACACGTAAAGACGGACTACTTTACGCAATGTTGTGGCAACTCGACTTACTATAAGATGACCGAGATGTGTTGCAGCAACAAATCACCCTACAACCCGCAATCACAAATCTGCTGTGACGGCAGTGTATATTCATCAGGTATGCCCAACTTCGCAACTTACATCATTGTTTTAATAACCAGGGGTGATAACAGTATTTCCATGTTTAGCTGTAATACATTATTATGATATTGTATTCACACAATGTCATAAGATTGAAGTGTGTCAAAATGCTTGTAAAATATGCATGGCTTGATCCAGTAAATAAAACCTGACTTTTGTTCCTTGAATCATAAAAATATTAAAATTTATAAAGAAGAAATTACAGATAACGTGGCTTATTTCATGTTATTTGATATGCGTTTTAAATAACACCAAAGTAATACAGATATTTAGATTACCATGACCACCAAATATATAAACTTACAACCACTTTTTCCCCTTCTCGTTTTTCCATTTTAGATTAAAAAAAAACCTCCGTCTTCTCCATAAAATAGAGGATGGAAAGTGCGCTTTATAAGTTCCATGTATTATTATTAGTATCATAATTATTATTATTATTATTATTATTATTATTATTATTATTATTATTATTATTATTATTATCATCATTGTTATTATTATTATTATCATCAATATTGTTATTATTACCGACTCCTTTCGCTCTCAATAGCCATTTTAAAGTTCCACCGTCTCCATCAAATAGAAATTGTCGAAATTCTCTAATATATCATTCTCAATTTCCCAGATAACTCGGCACAATGCTGTGGATCCGAATCGTACCTCCCTTCGCAGTCATCTTGTTGCCATAGCAACCTCTTTAGGGGAATCCCCGAGATGCCCAACGTTCAAGCGTGCTGTGGAGGAATCTCATACTTCAAGACCGACCACATCTGTTGCCAAGATACGCTGTACGCGAGGGGAGAGAACATCGCATGCTGTGGGCAAGGTAGGAACAAAATTCTTCTCCAGAAAAGCTTTGAATCTCCTGTGTAAAGT